>CAKAOH010038895.1:0-26257 GCA_916701665.1 Sebastiscus tertius
AAAAAAAAGTCTGAAAAAAAAGTCTGAAAAAAAAAGTCTGAAAAAAAGGTCAGAAAAATGACTGAAAAAAAGTCTGAAAAATATATTCTCTGAGATTAATGTGGCAAATTTACAAGAAAAAACTCACAAATTTGCAAGATTATAAAGTCATAAATTTACGAGAAACAAAACGTAAAAAATTATTTTAGAAAAAATATACAGATATGCAATGACGAGAGGATTTCTATTCTATTCTAATGTAAATTTATTTTTACAAAAGAGTGATATGCGAGTAATTTTCCTCCAGCAATTATAGCTTTTTGTTTCCATGTGTGTGACAGTGCAGTCAGTGAGTGATTATATCTAAATGCTGGTTTTAAATCTAAAACAAAGTGCCAAGTTTCACTTTTTTTTTCTTTTTTTTTATAAATATGTAGTTACAGACTTCGGAGAGATTTTAGTGAGTAAATTAAAACTGAAACTTTAAAAGTGATGCAGACAAATACAGGACAACTTCCCCACACATCCCCAGTATAAATTACACTCTGACCTGCAGCATTAACTTAAATTTTGTAACTCATTCATAGAGATTTGCAGAAAACACGGCACTAAACTGCATTATTTGAGCACTTCATGGAGGATTTTTCCAGTTCATTGAGCTTGATAATCCCTCTCTAACCCACCAGGTGTCAGGAGAGAGCTTCTCTTTTTATTTAACTGTCATCTCCCTCTCTGCCTGTGACATTAACTTTTTCTTGTTCCTACAAATCATTCATAATCAGAAAGCCGTCTGAGCTAAGAGGCTCCTGATGAATTCTGCATTATCATGAAAAATGTCTTAAGCGGCTCAAGATCGGCTCTCTTTATATGAATGTTTGATGAGGAAGAGGAAGTTACATCAGCAGCATTGGCACTGCTTAATATAACACACACACTTCCATTACGTGAGGGCAGGAGTGGGTTAAAGATGATGGAGGGGTTGAAAAAAAACTGCTTTTATTATTGGTTTCTCATCTCCAGTAGGAACTAAGCCAACTAACACACACACACACACACACACACACACACACACACACACACACACACACACACACACACACACACACACACACACACACACACACACACACACACACACACACACACACACACACACACACACACCATTAAACAATGACAGTGTCGGGATGCTCACGGCGGCTGTGAACCCCGGAGAGAAGGACCGATGCCAGACCTCATAAACCTCCTTCACCCACCATTGAGCTCTCCACTAAAGCAGCTTGTAATCGAGAGGACCAACCATCGTGATACAATATTGTCTCACAGATATCTTTTCCCTTTCGTTTAATATTTTACATTTGGTGCTTTTTATGTTTTTTTTCTGCCTGTTAAGCTCATCCAGAGAGAGTTATAGAAAGTTCAGCTGCAGAAGAGACCTAAATTTGGCTTCCGTCGTCCTAACAGGCAACCAAAAGGAAGGATACAAACCACGTGACACAAACCAACATCACATAATAATAATAATAATAGTAATAATACCTGTTAACATTTCTGGCATTGTGTACATTGGTTTTTTGTTTTTTATTGTTTATATTTTGTTTATTTGCGCTCTTTCCCACTTTGTTCTGCAACTGCTGCTCATTCTTATTATATCCTATCTTCTTAATAATGCACATATGACTTTATCATGTATATCTTGTTGATGATGTCACTGATTGCAGATTGTCAGGTGGTGTATGTTTATTTAACGTCCCGATCACACTGAGACTCGTCGCTAGAAACGCATCGCCCGCAAAGCCATTGCTTTCCTACGGTACGGCACGCCTGCCGTGCGCTCCTCTCTGGCTCCGCACATCACGTTTTTCTAGTTGCTTTTAGGCGCACATAAAAACATTTCAGCGCCAGGCGCGGAGTTGCATCACTCGTACATGTCCACAGCCTCCGTCCTTTCCACGCTTCCCATTCATTGTCTATGTAAGCAGTCGTGCAATGCATTCTGGTAGCGTGGCGGTGCAATTCAAGAGACGGGGGCGTCACATCGTCCGTTCCTCATTTGCATAAAGTTGAGGTCTCAGCTACTTTATGCAAATCAGGGGGCATCCGACACGACTCGCCGAAACTTTTAAACTAAACGTTGTTGATCCAAAATAAAGACAGATTGAGCACCTTCATCGCTTATTTCTTGCATAAAATGTTTTCAGAAACACATTTCGTTGAAATTTATTCGTAATATAAGAGAAGAAAGTTTCCAAACGAGCCGACATGTTGGTTCCGGTGTGAAAGCTATAGGAGCAGCAGCCCACGCAGGGAAAGCGTTCGCACCAATCAGGTGTCTAGTGGCAGCCCGTCAAGCGTCCTATGCTGGGAAGCGAGGCGATCCCTCGTGATAAAAAACGCCCCTGTGGACATGAACCATGTTGGCCCGGGCGTTTGTTAAGCGATTGCATCTGTAGCGACGCGTCTGTCCGATCGGGGTAGCTGACACTTATGTTAAACTGTCCTTTAAAAAATCTAATTCAAACTGGGACAAAGACACAATACATACGAAGAGAAGAATAGAAAAAGAAATAATCTGTGTTGATGACGGAGATG
Organism: Sebastiscus tertius; assembly: GCA_916701665.1. Taxonomy (NCBI): domain Eukaryota; kingdom Metazoa; phylum Chordata; class Actinopteri; order Perciformes; family Sebastidae; genus Sebastiscus; species Sebastiscus tertius. Next base: position 2,572 of record CAKAOH010038895.1, read on the forward strand.
CAAGTAACGGCATCATGGCTCCTCAGATCCAGAGTTGTGACAGCACCTGACAGCTTTCTCTGGTCGACACTTTATCTCCGAGCTGCAAGAGAGCAACGCTGGTCCATCATTGTCAACGCGACACACACACACTGTACACTGAAGGTCACCTGAAATGCACTGTGGGAACAGCAGCTCTAAGAATATGAACACACTGTTGGAGAATCCCTGTGTGCCGAGTTGTGAATAATTCATCTTGATTTGTTAAAATTAGTGTGGGTGTCAATAATTAATGGGCGTCACAGATTCTAGTTTCCAGAGCGAGTTATGTAACAAATGAAGCAAAACCTCCACCAGCACCAAAAGCAATGAAGCGCTGATAAATTCTACTGTTATTCTATTACTGCTAACCGGTACATTTACTCAAGTACTGCACTCACTACATTTAACCGACAATGTTAGATACTTCACAAATTAAGATGTTTGTATATGAAACATATGAAGAAATATGAGGTTTTGATATAAATTAAACTACTCAGGGACAGTGTTTCGGGGGATCTATTGGCATAAATTAAATATAATATTAAAAAGTATGTTTTCTTTAGTGTATAATCACCTGAATATAAGAATCGTTGTGTTTTTGTTACCTTAGAATGAGCTGTTTATATCTACATACAGAGCCGGTCCTCTTTACGGAGCCAAACGTTTTCACAATTTTGCGTCGGCCACCGTAGCGCTCTAACACGCTCGGCACACAGGAGAAGTTTCAGTTGGTTGCAATCTGCAACCTCACCACTAGATGCCACCAGATCCTGCACACTGCTCCTTTAATATGGCAGAAACATGGCAAACTATTGTCTAAGTAAAGATATAGAGGAGTAATGTCTACCTGAGCAGAGAATGAAGTCTCTCTGTTGTAATCAGAGCTTCTCTGTGCTTTGTTGACACCGCCGGGCCGGCCTCACGTGCCTTTCACTGCACTGCTCTCATCCAGCGGTTACAGCTGATTACAGATATGTGAATTTGTCGACCTCTTCCAGTGGCTGGTCCCCGACTGTCTTTTTTTCAGTGCTTTTTTCATGCTGAATGACTTATTTATATGAAACTTATGAGCACATCTCTGGTAAACACCAAATTTTAAGTGGTGCTTTTGTGTGATTCTTTATGGAGAAACTCAGTTTTACAGTTTTTTAAAATCGCTGTGAAATTAACTAATCAAGAAATACATAATAAATCAGAACCGTTTGTGACTTCAGAATGAGCTTGCAGTCTGTGTGTGTGTGTCATGAGGACGCATATTTTTTCGCATGTCATTTGTTCACCATGCAACAAAACTACGGCAACGTCCGCTGTTAGATTTAGGCAATAAAACCATTTAGTTTTCCTAAACCTAAATACGTAAACTTAGTACATTACTTATGGAAACAACATAAGATAGACACGGAAAAACACGTAACGAATGTCACCAACGTAACATCGGTCTCGTGCTTAAAAGTCATGTGTTTTGTTGGACCCATGACATGACGTACAAATAACACGCCCAAAAACAAGGAAGGCGTTCTTATTGTGTTCTAAATACGCCTTTTCATGCGAACGGGCTGAAACAGAAACAGCTTGCAGTGTGTGTGTGTCTGTGTACATGCATGGCTGTGTGATCAACAGAGGCTGAGGGACTGCAGGTCATTCAGGTTGAACACTGAGTAACCTGATTATAGACAGAGACGTTAGGTCACAGTCACGACAGTAATATACTTACTGGGCTCTTAATGGAGCCTAACCAGCTCCCACTGGAAAATAGTGCAGTTGGTAAAAGCCAATGAAGCTTGTTTGTTTGGAGCTGCTGCTGTCTTTTAAGTTCACCGACACACTGCCGACGGAGCAGTACGAAGAACATTCACCATTATAAAAAGATCACAGCTACCTGAAACAAGCAAGGACGCTTTTTAAAGCTAAAACACTCACCGCCCGCCCGCCTTTGTCCTGAGCCTTGACCGTGGAGCTTTTAGCAGCATTTTGTTGCCAGACCTGAGGAGTCCTGGTACACAAATTAGAGGATGGGGTTAAAAGATCAGAAATATATAAAAGGAGCCAAACCACGGAGGGTTTAAAACGTAACCAAAAGAATCTTAAACATGCGGTGTTACAAAGAGGACCCTGTTTTCCAACTTAGAGAACTTAGACTATGCTGACGACCTTGCTCTCCTATCACATCTACCAAGTCACATGCAAGACAAAACATCTAGACTACAGTTGAATGCAAGCACGCTGGGACTTAAGATCAACATCAAGGAAACAGAAGTCCTGCCCCTCAACATGAAAGGACCACCTGTCATAAAGCTAAATGACATGTACGTCATTTCACATACCTCGGAAGCCGGGTAACGTCAGATGGTGGAGCTGGCCAAGACATTATGGCCAGATTAGGAAAAGCAAGGACAGCATTTCTAAGACTTGGAAACATCTGGAAGTCAACACACATAACTAGAAACACCAAGTTAAAGTTATACAACAGCTGTGTACTATCTGTACTTCTATATGACGCTGAGTGCTGGAGAATGACTGAAAAAGACATAGGCAAGCTTTCTAGCTTTCACAATACCCGCCTCAGAAAGATCATGAGGATATTCTGGCCTAGAAAGATCACAAACCATGAACTACACCAAACGACAACATCGATAAGAAGAAGATGGAGATGGCTTGGACATGTATTAAGGAAACCATCTGATGACATGACAAAAGTGGCATTGCGTTGGACACCGGAGGGAAAACGCAAAAGAGGGAGGCCCAAAACAACCTGGAGGCGAACCATCGAAGGAGAAATAAAGACGAGAGGATGCAGCTGGAACAGCATTGAGAAGAAAGCAAACAACAGAGATGAGTGGAGATCCTTAGTCCTTGCCCGATGTGCCACCAGGCGCAACAAGGACTAAGTAAGTAAGTAAGTAAGTTACAAAGAGGATATCAACACCGTTCCTAATGCAGATGGGTTCAGCAGTATGAGAGATGAGCTGCGGACAGACGGACTGATACACACACGACTGAACGAACGCATTATCCCCGCCAGACGTAATAAGTTTGACCGTTTAATGTAACATCTGTTTCCTGCAAGAAAAACTTCCAAAATATGATAAAATGTTAATTTACTACTGGCTGGCTGCATCACAAAATCTGGAGAGTCTACAAAAATAAAGTGAGTTTAAACATTTAATTGAATGCAAAGTGAACTCACTGATTTACAAAAAACAACTCCAGCAAGTTACTGAGTCTAATGAGATTAAGTGTAATCTGTCCTTCCACCTTTACCAGCCTATGAAGCCATACATCACTGACAACATGATAACCTTATCTCACTCTGGTTCCGCTATATTTTAAAGATATTGGAAAGGTGATATTATGGGTGAGGATGTGTTTTCAAATGGATATGTATCGTTTTCCAATAGAGAGCTGTGGTGCAACAGGAGTGATTGATCACAACCCGCCTCGGAGCAGAAACCAACAACAGACCTGATAAAACACAATGATGCAATAAGAGGAGCTGTGTGTGATGATTTAGACGGATCAATATACTGTAGATCAAAGACTGATACATACAAACAGACTGGAGGGAAACTGGGAGAAGAGGATGTTTTTGCTACTGAATTCATTTTATTCATTTATATGTTTTGGTTTCTTATACGAAGCTCACCTTTTTTCCCCTTTTTTAATTATTTCAGGGTGTGTTTGTGAGCCACTTTGGGGTATCTCATCTGCACAGATTGTATTTGTGTAGTTTTATTGCTAAATGTGGCCGTTATCAACTCAAAAATGATGGCTGGTGTTACATGTGTGGTGAATTTATAAGGGAGAACCCAAACGCAGAGTCACAGGCAGGAAAGTAGTTCAAAATAAAAGCGAGCTTTAATAATATTAAGCTGAATATACCAAACAACAAAAAGGCAGGGCATCAAGAAAAACCAAAAATGCAGGGAGGGGAACAAAGTACAAAAGAACAAATAGAAACAAACAACAAAAACCAAACAGAGGACAAAACCAAAAATACACTAACCAGTGAAACACGGGGAACACCAGGAATCAGGGCAGGAGGTAACAAGAAACACGGAGGACCAGGTAGACGGGGCTGGAGAGACAAACGATCCGACAAGAGCAGAGGGGAACACACAGGCTTAAATACAAGACATGATTAACACAGGTGAAACAAATCAGGGCGGGGCAGACAATCAACAAAAGGCGGAAAACAAACAAAGGTGGGAAGTAAAACCAGACAAGACACAGGAGGAGAGAATTACCAAAATAAAACAGGAAACACCGGAATAACATAGAAGAAACCAAAATCACATAAACATAACTAATAACAAAAGACTGGCAAAGCCAGAACACGACAGGCTGGTATGAAGTTACAATTTACTTTTGCGTGTTGTTGAAGTCACCGACGTTCTGGAGCTTACAAAATTGCAGCATTACAGCAAATGTACAAGTTTCTCTTCATCAAGCTAGTGTTGATGTATAATCATTTTGGCACTTTTAGAGACTTCTGAACTTTATTTTTTAATTCCAGTGAAGTTTTCCCAAATATTTAGTAAAGAATATTAAAGGGCATGTGTACAAAATCATCAAAGGCATCAATACTTTTCCATTTAATGCAATAGTTCAGGCACACAAAATTATAATTCAATACCTCACTCAAAAGTGTGATAACGATTCCATGAAATCCATGAAAGGGAGACACTACAGGTGAATAGGGTTAAAACAAAATACTAATACATATCACCATGAAACTTCCCCAGTTGATTATTTACATTAAGATAATTCTTTTTTGTATTACAAGTTTTCTGAAATGTTATGTTTAAATATACAAATGAGGCGTTATCTAATGCTAACATTTGGTGAATTTAGGAGAAATCTACAGACGCAAATAGACAACGTAGTAAAATAAACACCTAAATGTGTATTTTGGATGTTTTCTTTTCCACCAGTCTGAAAGAAGACACATATTCTCATACATCATACACTGTATGATATCTTACCAAAAAGTTATTCCTCCTTTTTCGTTCGTTTTCCTACGAATGTCCAGCAACACGTGTCAATTACGCTCGTTACATACATACAGTCTTTCCAAAATAAACTTCCGTCTTTGCAGAAAACAACTTCCTTAGGTTTAGGCAAGAAAGCTACTTAGTTAGGTTTAGGAAAAGATTGTGATTTAGCTTAACATAACTCAGGGAGTGGCGTTACTTAAGTACATAACTTGCGTTACAAAATAATCAACGCTGACTTCTGGTTTCACGAGGGACGCGAACGCCGGTCTCCTCGGTGAAAGTCTGGTATTTTTAGACCCATCCATCCACCCCGACCTCCTCCTACGAACAGTGTATGAGACCAGCCTGAAAGAAGACATGTTAGGGAAGCAAAATAGTGCAACTAGGAATCTTTATTTCAATTAAACCTAAAATTGATTGGAGGTTTGGCGTTATCTGTCCCGCAGTGACTGAGACGGGATCACCATCTCCCTGTATCATTTGTTAGATAGGTAAGTATCCATACGCTACTGCACAGAGCTCTGTTTATCTACCCATCATGCCACGCTGCCTGCAGGGAGTCGTGACCACTGCTCTTGGCGCTGCGTCGCACCATTAACTGGAATGTCAAAAATCAGGAGTGTGTCGTATAGAGCCCCCCGTCTCAGCACTATATGCAGTTATCGCCGCCAGAGCGTGGGATTGACACTTCACACACATTTCCTCTACGGACACGCATACCAATGCCGCTGCCCACCAGAGCCCGAGGTTGCAGTTGACCTTGCCCGTGCTCTGACAGCCGGCTTCCCTCAGGTTCTCTGGGTGCGGCGCGTCATTCATGTCATAATTCACCGTGTGATCCTGTCAAGCAGGGAGCTGAAGGACGGGCCGGCTTTTCGGTGGTTGTGTTTACCAGCTGAAATACAGCATCTCGTGTCGCGCCGAGGACTCCTGTAAAGATTTTGTGTCCCCTTTTTTGTTTTGTTTTCTGCTGATTCTCCCTCCTTTCCACGAAAAGGTGAAGAATGAGTGTTTTGTCTTTGCAGCATTGTTCCTTGTGGGTGTGAAATGGGCGATAAATCCTTTCCCAGTCCAGCAATCCATCCCTCTGACAACGATGATCAAAGATGCATTGAAGCAAAGGACACCACACACCCTCCTTCTCTGAAAACTTGGCCGTGATTTGGGAGCTGTCAGCCTTTTTGTGTCTGCTCAGCTCTTTTGGGGGTTTTTTGTGTGTGGTGTCTCCTTTGCACCCACACCGGCGCTGGCGTCACACCCAACCGGCGTGACTCATAGTGATGATGCCTCTCCGACGGGAGGACTTCACAGTGATTACGACACTGCACGCCGCAGCACTGCCGCTAATTCACTTGCTGAGGGGTGTCCTGTAAATCATACGTCCCAGCGGTCATGCTGTTGGTGCTGAGAGGAAGGCTGCAGCCAGTGGCAGCTCAAGGACCAGCTGATGGACTCGGCTGGCCGGCTGTCTCCACACTCAGCAAAAACTCTGGGACTGTCTTTATGGTTGAACTTTATACGTGGATAGATTACCTGTCAGAGAAAATCTCACTTTGGTATGTGGGCTGACAGTGTCACAGTACCGACTAACTGCCTGCTAAGCTCTACTTCAATATGGAGCGCTCACTGTGAAAGACAAAGGAGAAGAAATACAATCCTCCTGTGAGCGGCTGTGGAGTCATTCCATGAGTTATAGTCTCATTTGTCATTTGTTGAGATTGAGAAATAATATTGTAACAAGGTAACGCAACAAGGTAACGCAGCAACGTAACGCAGCAACGTAACGCAGCAACGTAACTCAACAACGTAACGCAACAAGGTAACGCAGCAACGTAACGCAGCAACGTAACGCAACAACGTAACTCAACAACGTAACTCAACAACGTAACGCAGCAACATAACGCAACAACGTAACACAACAACGTAACTCAACAACGTAACGCAGCAACGTAACGCAGCAACGTAACACAACAACGTAACACAACAACGTAACTCAACAACGTAACACAACAACGTAACACAACAACGTAACGCAATAATGTAACTACCATAAATAAATAACAACCGCCCTTCACAGACTTTCTTACGTAACAAACGTTTACATTGTAAACATGAGTTTATGGTCTCAATCTCTAGTTTCAAGTCTTCTTCAATATGGCATGATGTTCATTTAGTAAATTATGGTCCCATTTAGAGTCAAATAGACCATTAAGCAGGGGATGCTTTAGGGCGGGGCTACCTTGTGATTGACAGGTCGCTACCACGGCGTTGTCCAGTCTGGGAGTCGTCCGTGTTTTCAGTTCATGAAAGTTAATTGTGACATTTTGGTCACCCAGAACTGAACTTAGCTCCACCCTCGTGTGTCACTTTTGGTTGCAAAAATCCAACATGGTGACGGCCAAAATGCCGATCTTGAGGCTTCCAAACGGCAGTCCACAACCCAATGGGTGACATCACGGTGACTACGTCCGCTTCTTATATACAGTCTATGTTCTAGACCAAAGTGGTCGATTGATCAACGCTGCCATCCCCAGAGCCACGATGCTAGCATGGCTTACTGCAACAGCAACATCTCTTTCCAGAAAGTGTTCCAGCTACTCTGGATAATCTAGTTTTCATTAGAATTAGTTTCTACCAAAGAAATAATCCCTTTGAAAACTGTTCAAAGATCACCACAGTGGTGCTACAACAGTACATTTGCTTTTCTTACACACCCACTCAACTCTGCCCAAGGCCTGCAGACCTTCTCATGCTCTCAATCATCCATCTCTGTATAATATGTACTTATGTTGAAACGGTGGGTTGTATGTTTATGTGGTCGCCTTGTGCTGCACACACTCGTTCTACCGGAGAGAGAAACGGAAGTTCGGTGCTCTAAGACTCAGCACAGTGGAACAAATCATGGTCACCTTTGTCGGTGGCGTGTCTTTGAGAGTTTTGCGGTTCAGCCAGGTCCGTGGCCCTCGCCCAAGTAACACCACAGGAAAGCCAGCCATTCAGCAGCAGGAGTAGTGTCATCGTTGAGGTTTCTAACAAATTACACCCTTCACTTGCGGAGAAAGCCGAGCGAGTTTTTGGCTGGGAGTGTTTTCTTGGCCGGGGGGGGAAGCGAAGAGGAAAACTGCTCTGAGAGTTGAAGAAACGCTCCTGAAAGCAAAGTGACACCTGTCTCACATTCATCGGTGTGTCTCTGCTAAAACAGAAGATGGAGTACTCGTCATCAGTGCCAAGAAAAGGAGAGGAAGGTCTCTGCAGACACCGGGGGACTGATATATGATCAACTGTGTCCTTCTGGGCAGCACGGCTCAGGCTGCATTTGATAAAGGAGAGTGCATTTGATAAGATTTTTCAATTTTGTGCAGCAACCATTTATGATGTATATATTCAGACCCTGTAGTGAATACAGCAGTACGCTGCTGCTGCACTTAGTGAAGCTGCCAAAACATGACTAAGACATCAGCTGAATCGCTCTCTGATGTCTCATTTTCTTGTTTTTAGTTCATCTGGTTATTTGTCCTATTTTTTTGCTTAAGGATTTATGCAAGTCACTTATGTCTGTACTTGACTGTAGTGATACCGTATATGCATGTCTTCAGCTTGGTGCTTAAGTCTTCACTCAGGGTGTATCTTGGATGTAAAGGTTAAAGGGCAACTTGTAACAGGTATGATTACTTTGCAGCTCGTTTCACTGCATCTGCAGTGTTCTCCCTCAATACTGGATCAATTTCAAAATTGGTTGTCCCCATTAGTCACTTACAAAAACATGGGAAAATAGGGTCCAGGTTGAAAAATACCAAAGTTTCCCTTTAACTAAGGAAGGAAAATGCATAGAAAGTTATTTATTTATTGAGTAAAACTGTTACCTTTGCTCTATGCTCACAGTAAACAGATTACAGGACACTGTTTTGACTTTAACATATATCTATGCTTATTCTGGACTTGATAAAAATCGGTTTTAAATACTATGATTCTTACAAATGGAATGACTTGACAAAAATATTAGACCTTGAAGGGGCACTCTAGTGATTTAGTATTGCATTTCCATAAAGTTGGGCGACTCACAAGATACAAAAAAATAATAATCATCGAAGCAGCAGAGGCAGAGCTAGTTTGACTTCTAGTCCCTAATATGAGTTAAGATCTGAAATCACTGGATCCTACATTTCCCATAATGCAATTTGATAATATCTTTTCCACTAGAGTCTCGCTGCCTGGTAAATCTTTCAGACTCCAGATGCAACACAGGCTTTCTGTTGTGAATTTGAAGTCTGCATGCCCTCAGCTGAGATAACCCTGATAACATCACAATGATGTCATCAGTGTTATCCTGTCATGACTGACAAAGATCCTCAAGAGCCACAGAAGACACAATACAACTGTTTGAATAGGCTGAGTAGTGACATGACGAGTAAATGGACTCAATCGTCTCAACTGTTTTTGAATGGTGCGTAACATAATTTCATCCTGGTTAAACGAATTGCATCTCAGAGATATTAAAAATGATGTACATTCTTTTGATTAATTGTTTTACAAACAGTTTGGACTTGGGTCAAACAAAAGTTGATATTAAACTCTTTTCATTACTGTCTGCTTAATGACGTCGGTCATCTGTAGAGCTCAGGAGGTTGAGGAAAGAACCAGGAGATGTCTTGTTTCGTACTCTTTAAGTGTGCAAGACGCCATGCAGTGCTGAGATCTGCTTCTCTGCTTATTATTAATACGTTAAGTAGTCAACATTTTCCTGATTATACTTGCACACTTTTATTTAAGTAACATTTTCAATGCAGGACTTTTACTTGCAACAGAGTATTTTTACAGTGCGTTATTACTGTAGTACTTGATAATCTAATGAACAGTCACAGGGGACATTTTTATGCATTGAGTGTACTTTAAGTGCATTTTCCTGATTATACTTACATGCTTTTATTAACAGTAAGTAACATTTTCAATACAGGACTTTTACTTGCAACAGAGTATTTTTACAGTGTAGTATTACTGTGATACTTAATAATCTAATGAACAGTCACAGGGGACATTTTTATGCATTGAGTCCTTTCACTTAAAGGGGACATATTGTAAAAAGTGAGATTTCTATGTCTTTTATATTATAAATTAGGTTTAAGTTCTATATAAATACTGTTAAACTATCAAAAGGGGAGGTACAGTTGATCCTACAGCAGGTTAGGGTGTGACATTCTTATAATAAACCATAATAATACAGTAATTCTTTCTCTAACGGAATTGTCAGACAGTCCCTAACTCGGGCAGGATGAGTAGTTGATGCTGGATCAGCGAGCAGCAGCAGCCTGTAGCCTCTCAGTCAGTCCGTCTCTCATCAACAGCAGCAGCATGCGAATATGCAAGTAAAAGTATGCAAGTATAATTAGGGAAAATACTTGCATACTTTTACTTGCATACTTGTATACTTAAGTAAAAGTATGCAAGTATAATCAGGGAAAATGCATACATGCATACTTGCATACTTTAGGACTTTTACTTGCAACAGAGTATTTTAGAAAGTGTGTATTACTGTAGTACTTGATAATCTAATGAGCAGTCAAAGGGGCCATTTTTATGTATTGAGTCCTTTCACTTAATACGTTAAGCAGCCTATATTTTCCTTATTATACTTACAAACCTTTACTTAAGTATCATTTTCAATGCGATGCATTTGCAACAGAGTAATCCTGCTTTTACTTTGACTTAAGTAAAAGGATCTGAATACTTCCTCCACTCCTACATAAGGGTTGCATAATTTGAGCAAATTAAGTTAATATATGCACAGCACCATTACAGCATTATAAATTATTATCAGTGATTTAAGAATGCAACAGAGTATTTTTATAATGTGGTATTACTGTTGTACTTAATAATCGAATGAACAGTCACAGGGCTCATATTTTTGCATTGAGTGCTTTTACTTTTAATACTTTAAGGGCATTTTCCTGATTATACTTGCATACTTTTACTACATTTTCAATACTGGACTTTTGCAAGAGTATTTTTATAGTGGTATTAGTACTTTTACTTAAGTAAAGGATCTGAATACCTCCTCCACCACTAGGGAGGGCTACATCATTTGCATGCAAAAGCAGAATTACAGCATTATACATTATTCCCTCTACGGAGTCTTTCAAAGCACAGCTCAAGACCCACCTCTTTTCTTTGGCTTTTGAATGTACTGTGATTACTAATTGACATTTTATAATGCTCATTATAACGGTCTTTTACTCCTGGATTTTATCTTGGTCTCTGTCTGTGGATGTGTGAGACTTTGCTGTCTGCTCTGTTGACCTGTTTTTATTCTGTTTTTATTCTGCCTATGTCTGTAAAGCACTTTGGTCAGCTCATGTTGTTTTAAATGTGCTATAGAAATACATTTGACTTGACTTATAAATTATTATCACTGATTCAAGGGAGGTACAGTTGGTCCTACAACAGGTTAGGGTGTGACATTCTTATAATAAACCATAATAATACAGTAATTCTTCTTCTAACGGAATTGTCAGACGGTCCCTAACTCGGGCAGGATGAGTAGTTGATGCTGGATCAGCGAGCAGCAGCAGCCTGCAGCCTCTCAGTCAGTCCATCTCTCATCAACAGCAGCAGCATGCAAGTATGCAAGTAAAAGTATGCAAGTATAATTAGGGAAAATACTTGCATACTTTTACTTGCATACTTGTATACTTAAGTAAAAGTATGCAAGTATAATCAGGGAAAATGCATATATGCATACTTGCATACTTTAGGACTATACTTGCAACAGAGTATTTTTACAGAGAGATATTACTTAACTACTTAATAATCTAATGAACAGTCACAGGGGACATTTTTATGCATTGAGTCCTTTCACTTAATATGTTAAGTAGCCTATATTTTCCCTATTATACTTACAAACCTTTACTTAAGTATCATTTTCAATACAATGCATTTGCAACAGAGTAATTTTGCTTTTACTTAAGAAAAGGATCTGAATACTTCCTTCACCACTAGGGAGGGGGGACATCATTTGAGAAAATTAAGTTACGATGTGTTGCGATGCGATGCGATGCGCTGCGCTGCGATGCGGTGCGCTGCGTTGCGATGCGTTGCGATGCGGTGCGGTGCGTTGCGGTGCGATAAGGTGTGTTGCGTTTGCGTTCGGATGCGGTGCGGTGTGGTGCGTTGCATTGCGGTGCGGTGCACGAATAGCAAACAAGATGAGTGACAGCCGGAAACGAAGCAGCATGTAAAATTACGGTATTCTGGAAATTATAAGGTTTAGTATAATTATATTGATGTATGTATTGATATATGTGCAGTATTACTAATCGTAGGTCAAAACAGCTCTAAATTTAGCTGAATTATAAAAAGCAGAAGTGGAGTAAAATGAGTCGTTTGGGAGCCGGCTCTTCTCTTCTTGATGAGCTGAGCCAAAATAACCGGCTCACTAAAAAGAGCCTGAATTCCCATCACTAGTCTGCACAGCATCATTCCAGCATTATAAATAATCATAACTCATTTAAAGGGAGGTATAGTTCATCCTACAGCAGGTTAAGATGTGACATTCCTATAATAAACCATAATAAAACAGTAATTCTTCCTAACATAATTGTCAGACGGTCCCTAACTCTGCAGGATGAGTAGTTGATGCTGGATGCTCAGAGCAGCGGATCAGTCCTCCTGCAGCCTCTCAGTCAGTCCGTCGCTGCAGTCCTTCAGAGCGGCTTCTCTCATCAACATCCTCTCATCGTCCGCGGAGCTGCTGCTTCACACCGCTCCTCTGTGGCTCTGAAGAAGCTGCTTCAACCGGGAGATAACGGTTCAACCGGAGCCGGGAGACTATGAGGACACCTGCTGCGGCTACGGAGACAACCTCTCACACCGGGAACCCCGACGACTGGCCTCGGTATTCACCGAGCAAATGAGAAAAGGTGATGCAGCAGCAGCTCAGACAGCAGCTCCTCTCTGCTAACATTAGCATCCTTTAACCAGACAGCTACAGCCTTATAATGAAAGACCACATTCTCTACAGCATATATAGCTTTTAACCTTTAATATCAGCAAACTAAAGCATGCATGTTGGAGTATTTATTCATCCTGTGGTAGTTTATTGTTCGTGTTTTCTCTGCAAGCCTCCATTAGCTGCTTGTTAGCTTGCTATGTAGCATTGTGTTGTATCAGAGACAGACAGACTGGCTCTGTGAGGATGAACTTGGTATTCTGGTGTGGACACGCAGAGACATACAGATGGAAAACTACCACATTAAAAACATCATGTTAAAAAGCCTTTAATGCATTAATATATAGCAGATTATGTTGCATCATTTTGCATGCATCCATCCTTCATATTAGCATGTCTTTCTGCACAATATGTCCTGCACCTTTTTGATAGAAAGCCACATATGTGCTGTGAGGATTGAGGAGTTGAGATGTGCACAAGATACTGTTATGTGCATGCAGTGTTATTTAGCTTGTGTTGCTGTTTAAAGGGACGATTTGGCTTCATTTTGCATCCATCCATCCTTCATATTAGCATGCCTTTCTGCATAATATGTTGATTTAAAGCCACATATACGGGTGTATATGTGCAGTGAGGATTGAGGATTGAGGAGATGGGATGTGCACAAGATACTGTTATGTGCATGCAGTGTTATTTAGCTTGTGTTGGTGTTTAAAGAGGCGATTTGGCATCATTTTGCATCCATCCATCCTTCATATGAGCATCTCTTTCTGCAGAATATATTGATATAAAGCCACATGGGTGTATTTTACTGTGAGGATTGAGGAGATGTAATTCAGCACAAGATACTGTTATGTGCATATAGTGTTATTTAACTTGTGTTGGTGTTTAAAGGGGCTATTTGGCATCATTTTGCATCCATCCATCCTTCATATTAGCATCATCTTTCTGCACAATATGTCAGCACCAATATTTCTGCACCTATTTTGATATAAAGCCACATCAAGGGTGTATTATGTGCAGTGAGGATTGAGGAGATGTAATACAGCACAATATATACAGCCTGCTTATGTTGCTGTTTAAAGGGGCTATTTAGCATCATTTTGCATGCATCCATCCTTCATATGAGCATGTCTTTCTGCACAATCTGTTGATATAAAGCCACATGGGTATATATATATGTGCAGTGAGGATTGAGGAGATGTAATACAGGACAAGATACCGTTATGTGCATACAGTGTTATTTAACTTGTGTTGGTGTTTAAAGGGGCTATTTGGCTTCATTTTGCATCCATCCTTCATATTAGCATGTCTTTATGCATAATATGTCCTGCATCTTTTTGATATAAAGCCACATCATGGGTGTATTATGTGCAGTGAGGATTGAGGAGTTTAGATGTGCACAAGATACCGTTACATGCATGCAGTGTTATTTAGCTTGCATGTCCTGCATCCCCCCCCCTCCCCTTTCTCTCTCTCTCTCTCTCTCTGTTGCCACACAACTGTGAATTGTCATTCTGGTCGACTCCTGTGTGTGTGTGCAAAAAGGATCCGTGATGTGTTGCTCTTCATCTCTTGTCATTTTATCATGTCTGATAGCAAAGCTGCACTGCAATGCAATGAAAGGAGAAATAGAGAAGCTGGGTTTATTCTGCAACGTTAGGGATGCACAGTTGAAGTGAAGACAGTTTGGTAGTGATGGTGGTCAGAGATAATATTGCTCTTCTTGATACCTTAAGCTTCTTGGAAAATATGTCATTTTTGTGTTTTGTGCAGGGAATGAAATTAGCACCTGCCACCTGCCAAATACAGGGTGAATGTTGTCTGTGACAGGTAAAAACTTCAGGTCACCTGCCACCAGGGTTTTCCTTATATTAAGAAATCTTATTTTTTAAAAAGCAACTCTAAAGCCTAAATTAAATATAGTCATGGATTAAGATGATATACTCCAAAATTCTACACTGCAATGCAATAAAAGCAAAATAGAGAAGCTGGGTTTATTCTGCAACGTTAAGGATGCACAGTTGAAGTGAAGGTAGTGGTGGTCAGAGATAATATTGCTCTTCTTGATACCTTAAGCTTCTTGGAAAATATGTCATTTTTGTGTTTTGTGCAGGGAATGAAATTAGCACCTGCCACCTGCCAAATACAGGGTGAATGTTGTCTGTGACAGGTAAAAACTTCAGGTCACCTGCCACCAGGGTTTTCCTTATATTAAGAAATCTTATTTTTTAAAAAGCAACTCTAAAGCCTAAATTAAATATAGTCATGGATTAAGATGATATACTCCAAAATTCTACACTGCAATGCAATAAAAGCAAAATAGAGAAGCTGGGTTTATTCTGCAACGTTAAGGATGCACAGTTGAAGTGAAGGTAGTGGTGGTCAGAGATAATATTGCTCTTCTTGATACCTTAAGCTTCTTGGAAAATATGTCATTTTTGTGTTTTGTGCAGGGAATGAAATTAGCACCTGCCACCTGCCAAATACAGGGTGAATGTTGTCTGTGACAGGTAAAAACTTCAGGTCACCTGCCACCAGGGTTTTCCTTATATTAAGAAATCTTATTTTTTAAAAAGCAACTCTAAAGCCTAAATTAAATATAGTCATGGATTAAGATGATATACTCCAAAATTCTACACTGCAATGCAATAAAAGCAAAATAGAGAAGCTGGGTTTATTCTGCAACGTTAAGGATGCACAGTTGAAGTGAAGGTAGTGGTGGTCAGAGATAATATTGCTCTTCTTGATACCTTAAGCTTCTTGGAAAATATGTCATTTTTGTGTTTTGTGCAGGGAATGAAATTAGCACCTGCCAAATACAGGGTGAATGTTCGCTGTGGCAGGTAAACATTTCAGCTCACCTGCCACCATACAATACACTGCAAGCTAAGTTGAAACTGGGAAATCTAAATACTTTTGATGAATTTAAAACATTAATGAAAGACGTAGAAGCAGAGTCAATCGGGAGCTGTCTGTGTTTCTGAATATTTTCACTTTAATGCTTGATTTTAATGTGTTTTGTATGATATTATGCATTGCATATATTTATTTTTGCATTTGTTTTATGTTGTAGTGTCTGAAACTTTAATGTATGTTTAAATGCCGCTGTCTTGGCCAGGTCTGTCTTGCAAGAGATATTCTTAATCTCAATGAGTACTACCTGGTTAAATAAAGGTTAAATAAAAAAAATAAAAACCATGGCACACAGGTTTTCTTTATATTAAGAAATCTTTTTTTTAAAAAGCAATTCTAAATAGTAGTGGATTAAGGTTACGTGATATATTCCTAAACTCTACAGTCTGGTACCACTGACTCAGTGTTTACAATTTGAAAGCGTTCTACCTAGACTTCAGAAGTGGCAGACAAAAAAATTGAGTGGCCGGTAGAAATGTTCAGTGACCTGCCGACGTGGCAGGTGAAGAAAAAGGTTAACTTCAGACCCTGGTTTTGTGTCTCTGTGTGAGAGATTTATTTTTTGAGATGACATGTTATTAAATCCACCATATAGCATGTGAGAGGATTGTTTATCGCTCTAATGTTTCAGCTATATCACTCGACACATTCTTGATTTGTCACACGACATGTTTTGATCGTAATTCAGTGCTGTTAGCCTGTCACAGAGAGCGGTTTGGTGTGATGATAGTAGTGGTTACAAGGGACATGCTGTCAAGGTGGAGACATGACAACTAAAGGAAAAGCGTATAAAGGGGTATCATCTCTTCTATTCTGACATAACACACTAGTGACTGTGTTGAAGTAGGGTGGTTAAAATGAAAGGAAAAGATCAGATTTTTCTAAAATTGTGGCAAGTCTTTGGTAACTACTACGCTTTAGTTGGTAGGGGATGCACCGGTTCCCTTTTTCAGTCCCGATAATGATTGCAGTACCTGGGCTTTGGGTACAAACATCAAGCTTGAGTTAAATGTTATTTTCCTAGCTTTGTGAAACAAAATGTGACCAATAAATACATAGATATAAATGTATTTAATTGTTCTTTATATTTAAAATAATAAATCGTACACCAGCAACTTGGTAAGAAATCTTCAAAATTAACAGGAATTATTATTGAAGTGGAAACCTTTTTAATGCAGCAACAAATTGGTCAAAACTTAAGCAGGAATTAAAATTCCAGTAAATAATGTATATAGTGTAAAAACATAACATTGAATTGAATAGATCGGTCCCATTGTCACTGATAGCCGATCCAGCTATTTTAATCCGTATTGGCCTGATATCCGATCCATTATCGGTGCATCCCTAGTGCGTACGCCACTTCCCACGCAAAAATTGTGATCTACTAAAACAAACTTGATGGGAGAATGTGTGCACCTGTACGGAAACTCTGACCCATGCGTATGCACATTATGGAGGCAGGGGAACTTGGCGACGCAGATGGGGAATTGAAGCCAGATTGTATAAATTAAATGTGAGAGGCATCATTATATGTACTGTATAATGATGCCTCTCACACATCTAGTTTTGCATCATATCGCCAACGGCAACGTTTAGTGTTGATTCTACGCACTGTTTTATAAATGAGACCCCTGATCTTTCTAAAATGGTGGCAAGTCTCTAGTAACTACTACGCTATAAATGGATTTCTTAGACTAAATGGTAGCTCGCTATCTTGTCATTCAACGCTAACTCTTTGCCTGTAATGTCCCTTTTTTCAGAATCGTCATGACCGTTTTCCTGCTGGCCAGTCACTCCTTCACTGAGGGACCTCGGCCCTTTTTGGTTTCTGGACTTATCAAAGCAGGGATGAGATAATAAAGTCGACCAGCTCGTGCATGCTGCTACAACAACACCTGTGGCACTTGTAAACCCACCCAGCCCTGCCCCCCAACCCCAACCCCTCCCCAAGCTAAGTTCAAGTCAACAATCAAAACATGACGACGCCGGCTCTCCTGCCGCTGTCGGGCCGCAGGATACCCACTCTGTCGCCGGGCGCCTCCTCCTTCCCGCACCACAGGGCTACGTTGAGGCTCTCCGAGAAGTTCATCCTCCTCCTCATCCTCAGTGCCTTCATCACCTTATGCTTCGGGGCCTTCTTCTTCCTCCCGGACAATTCCAAGCACAAGCGCTTTGACCTGGGCTTGGAGGATGTGCTCATCCCTCATATTGACTCGCCCAAGGAGGGGAAACACGCTTCTGGACAGGTGGTCATACATGGACAGGGAGGACATGACGAGCACAGACACAGGTAAGGACCAAGTGGTTTTCATATTATCTGGTATGTGATACGACGGAGTGTTACGGCCACATTGAGGAGAAAAACATAAATCTGACATTTCGAGAATGAAGTCATAATATTATGAAGTAGTAATTTTACGTGTAATTTTCGAGGGGAAATAGAGCAGCGTGCTGTCTGTGTGAAAATGAGGAATATGGAGCATCTCACAAATAACAAAATACTTCATCTTTTGGCACATCAACACCACATCATCATCAGTATCAGGACCTTGAAAAGATTGTGCAAGAAACTGCGTTTATTCCGAAGAAAGAACGGACCTGATGGGGAAATGGACAGTTTTGTGGAGGAGGAAATTACTTTTTTTCTCGTAAAGTTATGACTTTATTCTTGTAATATTACGACTTTTGTTTTCTTGAAATGGTATGACTTTATTCTCATTAAATTACCTCTTTTTTCTCGTAATTTTATGACTTCATTCTCGAAATCTCCGATTTTTTTTTCCCCCCTCAATGTGGCCCTAATGCTGCCCTGTCACATCTTAAGAGATTATTTTTTTTTCTTAGAAAAGGATTAACTATTTAATTACTAGGTTTATTTTTGGTTCTTTTCCCCAGTTACATCACACTCAGATATTTCCTCTAGGCGATGAAAGCAGGTGTTCTGACACTCATCACTTCTTCAGCAGCCTGTTGTGACACCCCGGGGTGTTGCGGAGGTTGTAGAGTGGTACACTCTCTCCTGAACGTTTAGATACGCGTCAGCACAGGTGTTTCTTCTTCCTCCTTATTTTTTTTTTTCACCTTTTGTGCAGCTGCTGTTGCTCTGAATACTCCCACCCATTGTGTTTCCATTGGGTGTAATTGTTTAAGTTCTTGTTCAACAGAAATTTTATCACCTTGGCCACAGTATTCTCGTATTGTCCCACGGGCAGGCGTGGTTGAACTTGATGAGCTAGAACACACAGACTGTTTGAAAAGCTTTAGTAACTGCTTAAACAGGCTCGGAAATTACTGCCCGCCACGAGCCAAATGTTGGTAAGTTTTGGCTGCGGCGTTCACATTTTGTTGTTTGGTTTGTCCAGCCTCTTTTTATCTGGTAGCCAGCCATCGCTCGGAGGCTCTTTTCCCCCTCTTAAATCAAATTCATATTTGTTTATATGGCTAAGTGTCTTTGGAACCACTGTGCTGGACAAGTTTCATGCCCTGCTACCAAATGTTATTCTCAACTGATTCGAGTTACTTTAAAGAGCTTTCTATCATATTTACATTTTAATACATTTTTAATTACCTTCTGTAAGCCAGTAAATAAGCACTGGAGGCTATTTTGGGATGTAAAAGCCACATAGCTTAAATTTGCATGATCTAACAAAATGGACATTTTGAATGTCTGTGGGTGTTAAAAGCTTCTATTTGTTTATAAGCAGTTCAATACATACACACTAAAGAATTCAAAAGTAGTATCGTTATTTTCTTCTTATTACTAGGGCTGTCAATCGATTAAAATGTATAATTTTGATTAATCGCATGATTGTCCACAGTTAATCGTGATTAATCGCACATTTTTTTATCTGTTCACCTTAAAGGGAGATTTGCTGCTCTTATCAACATGGGAGTGGGCAAATATGCTGCTTTATGCAAATATATATATGTATTTATTATTGGAAATCAATTAACAACACAAAACAATGATAAATATTGTCCAGAAACCCTCACAGGTACTGCATTTAGCATAAAACAATATACTCAAATCTCAACATGGCAAACTGCAGCCCAACAGGCAACAACAGCTGTCAGTGTGTCAGTGTGCTGACTTGACTATGACTTGCTCCCAAACTGCATGTGATTATCATAAAGTGGGCATGTCTGTAAAGGGGAGACTCGTGGGTACACAGAGAACCCATTTACATTCACATATATTGCGGTCAGAGGTTAATGGACCCCTTTGAAAATGGCCATGCCAATTGTTTTCTTGCCAAAATGTAGTGCGAGTTCAGAGCATTATTTAACCTCCTTCGTGAGAAGCTGTTATGACATGGTTGGTACCAATGGATCCCTTAGGTTTTTTAGTTTCATATGATACCAGTATCTTCACTCTAGCTTTAAAACTAAGCCCAGTACAACCTAAACATCAGAAGTTGCGTTAATGCATACCCATTTGATTGGCATACATATATGAATCATACTGCACTTGCGTTTGTGTTACCTTGTGATGACAAACTACTCACGGCTGAAATAAAATGCACAAAATGCCAAACAGTAGGTGGAAAGGATAATTTTATAGGAAAGGTCTCCTCCATGCTGGTAGGAGGTCATTAGTTTTACTGAGTGCTGGGCGAGGTGTTAAAAGCAATTTCTCAAACAGTTTCACAGTGGGTACCATTGAGTGTTGCCTCCACGTCCCCCGTGGTGCCACTCATTTTTCCATCCTGAAAGCCTTCTAGAGCTGGGGATTCTGCCTGCTTGAAATAATTATTTTTTAGTCCAGCGACTCAGAAGGAGCAGACATGGGCTCAAGTGGTGCTGTGAGTCATAGTCGGAACCATAAGGTTTTTTTTTTTTTTAAAAGCATAAAGGCAGGAGGCTTGGAGATGTTTATGCTTCTCCAGAGGTGGTGGTTTATAGCACTGATGGAATACAGGAGCAGTTCGAGCAAAACGTGACCAGGTTGCATTTTTGGTCACTTTCGGGCTCAGCAGTGTGATCCTTGTTTGTTTTCAGTAAATCCCAGACAATGTCCTTTGCACACTTAAGTGAGCTGTCGTTGTTCTTGCCTTAAAGGAACAGTGTGTAATGTGTGATACCCAATTTATGTAATTCAAGACTGCAGAAATATTCAAATAGACCATTTTAGAATAGGCGAAAATAACACATTTATACTTCATGTAAAAAATGACATGGTTTATGCCCCAAACTGCATGTGATTATCATACAGTGGGCATGTCTGTAAAGGGGAGACTCGTGGGTACCCATAGAACCCATTTACATTCACTGATCTGGAGGTCAGAGTCAAGGGACCCCTGTGAAAATCACTGTGCCAGATTTTCCTCGCCAAAATTTAGGTTTAGGTTTTTGAAAATGTAAGTTTGCTGCGTTATTTAACCTCCTTCTTGACAAGCTAGTATAACATGGTTGGTACCAATGGATTCCTTAGGTTTTTTAGTTTCAGATGATGCCAGTAACTTCATCATATGAGCCTGCTGCAACCTCCAAAAGATCGAATAGCGGCCGGGCCCGACGGCGGCGGCTTTGACTGAGAATCGATACAGTATCTAACAACATAATATCACGATACTCATGTGTATCGATAATATTTTCTTACACCCCTAATTTCTAGAGTAGTACAGAACGGACAAACCAAACTCTGGCTCTAGAGAGAGCCTTTCACGTTGTTACTTTACCTGAAGGCCACCGTAGTTCTCCGACACGCTTGTGAAACTGCGGTAGCTGCAGAGTGCTAAAGCGTGGTACAGCCAGCCACCGTCTGACTTCCTTTGCTCCTAAAGTAGTGTTATTATGGTAAGGATGGCCTCTCTGCAAGGCCAACGGCATTACCACGGTTTTGCAATCGGCGGCTCACGTTACCGCAGTCTTGGAAAGGAAGGAGTGAGCGGAGGGGTTCTCAATCTGTAACCGCACCATTGCACCTTTAAGCATCCATATTTGTACACGATGTACCAACAGGTTTTGGCATAGAGGTATTCCTCAAGTTGGCAGAGACAGATAGCAGAAGGTATTTCTTCCTGTAAATAGGTTGGATCTGATTAATTTCATAGCCCCTCTTTAGCTTTGTCATCTGCTTCATGTATTTTTAATTGCAGGTTGCAGCCAAAGCTCACCTTCTTGACATTTATGACATGCAATTCAATTTATTAAAAATACATTAATAGGGCTAGTATAATGATGTGAATTCATGAGTGTGTTCATTGAGTTCAGTTTTCAAGGATGCAACAAGTCATAAAGAAATATCTCACATAGTACATGTCTGATTGAATTTAAGAGTTCTAACTTACGGTCCAAAGTGGCTTGTTAAAGTGAGATAAAAGACGAAGTTACTGTCCCTGAGATGACAATTCAAGGGTTTGAGGAGGGGAAATAAAACCTTTGAGATCTCTTGAAATTAGTTTTATGCAAATGTAGTCTCGAAAGGCTCCCTGTGCATTTAACCTTACATAAGCATTCATGTGATGTTTTTATTTGATTTCATATAGCGGCTTATGGAAATGTGTTCAATTTGCTTTTTTGGGTATGGCTGCCTCAGCTGTTCTTAAAGTCATCATTGTGTTTCTCCAGAGGAACAGGGTTCAAACAGCCCCCGGAAAATGAGGCGCGCTAGCATTTAAAGAGACCCTCAGGAGCACAGGCAGCCTCGTAATAATTTCACCTTTACTTTATTTGGCCACAGAAAACCCCACAGAACCAGCTCTGTGTTCACAGGTTCACCCTGTTAATAGTCTTATGAAAGCTTTTCAGAGAGCAAAGGTTATTATTCTATTTGCCACGGGCTAATCCATCTATTCTAGTTAATCCTTAATTGACAATAATTTAAAATGACTGAGAATATTGTTAAACAGCATTGCACACATCCGGCCGGTGCTGTTTGGCAGTACTGTACTATATTTTCATTTTGTAGTCGACCATCTTTTTGTGTTATGAGTGGTTGTTTTTAGGAATTCTAGGCTGTTTACTCTCGCTGATACAAGGTTTTGTGTTGTGTTTTAAACACGAGCAGTATCTTCACAAGAACTGTGTGGCTCAGGCAGAGCGTGACACTACTTATCACGTCCTAATTTCTTGGAACATTTTATAAATTATTATGTAAAATTATAAGACAATATCTCCTCACAGCTCAGATAGGAATTCACTCATTCTGTTTTTCAGTCACATAGTCACTTACTCTTTTGTCAAACTCTTCGAGTCAGTCAGGTTTACAACCAAGGGAATATTTTCTCTGGCTGTTAACATTTTAAAAGTGTCTCTCTGTGACTTTGTTTTCATGGTGCTTGACGTATGACATTGTCTGGTCCGTATCTGTTGTAAAGATCGTTGAAGATGCTCACCAGGAATGTTTGTCCTTTTGTGACTACGTAACATGCAAATTGGTCGTGGGTTAAACTGGTTTTACTAGATACTTTACAAACTCGCTAGCCTTTTAATATTTAAACTATATAATACAGAAGAAAAATCAAGAGCTGATACTTTCACCCTGCGGTTGTGAATACATAAATGTCTAGTCCTTGAATATCATACACTCACCGGCCACTTTATTAGGCACACCTGTTCAATTGCTTGTTAACACAAATAGCTAATCAGCCAATCACATGGCAGCAACTCAATGCATTACGTCATCTAGACGTGGTGAAGACGACTTGCTGAAGTTCAAACCGAGCATCAGAATGGGGAAGAAAGGGGATTGAAGTGACTTTGAACGTGGCATGGTTGTTGGTGCCAGACGGGCTGGTCTGAGTATTAAACTGCTGATCTACTGGGATTTTCACCACAACCATCTCTAGGGTTTACAGAGAATGGTCCCAAC
>CAKAOH010038896.1:0-46843 GCA_916701665.1 Sebastiscus tertius
ACACACACACACACACACACACACACACACACACACACACACACACACACACACACACACACACACACACACACACACACACACACACACACACACACACACACACACACACACACACACACACACACACACACACACACACACACACACACTCTTACGGTGCAACATCTGCACAA
This sequence comes from Sebastiscus tertius, assembly GCA_916701665.1. Lineage (NCBI taxonomy): Eukaryota > Metazoa > Chordata > Actinopteri > Perciformes > Sebastidae > Sebastiscus > Sebastiscus tertius. The sequence continues at coordinate 177 of CAKAOH010038896.1, forward strand.
ACACACAGCTGCAGAACTGCAGGTACACTCCAGCATGCTGACTAAGCATGACAGTATACAGGCACACACTCAGTTAGGGTTAATGGGGTGACAAGCTGAGGGCAAGGCCTGCATTACAACCCGGGCTCCTCGCCATGTTGGCCTGGCGCACACACACACACCTTGTTATTCTGTATGAAAGGACTAACGGCAGACACAAGACAGTTTCTGCTTCCTCCAAAATAGAAGCAAAGCCAGTTGTGAAAAAAATATCCCTGTGAGAGGAACACACTGTGTTACCCTTTTGGGAACAATGAGAGCTTACCCTTTCGCTAAGAGACAAATTAGAACTGCATCCTGTTTAAGGTTGACTGATTTTGTTCTTTACCCATTTTTGCAAGAGAACACATGGATTTTTTTAAAAGGAGCATTGATTTTCACCTGGTTTTTACGTCCCCCACACACAAGTTGTTTCCTGCTGCTTGCTTTAGTTTACAGTAACAGAGGCATGTTTAAGATGAAGAGCAGGGTAGAATATTTCCAATGATGCATCCATTAAAAACTTGGTTTTGATAATTTTACTAAATAAAGAGTGATAACTCGCAGATACAAAATACGCTAGATGTGATACGGACATACCTAAGTTTTTTATATTTTCTAAATTAAATTGATACCAAAAGGATTAGTCAATGAATCGATTAGACGAGTAGACAAAAGACCTTGCGGTTGTATGCCTTCACCAACCAGTCGAGTTGCAGTTTACTTCCATGTCTGTCCAAAATGTCAACACTTCCTGATTTTATTCTCTTAGACATTTGTATGAAATTGTCATAATTATTCAGGCTGTTCTCATCCGCCTCAGCTCCACTCTAACTAGCTTTGTTTGAGGGCATGCCAAAGTAGCCGCTAGGCAGGTATTATGCAAATGTGTTACTTGGTGACATCACCACGTTACGGAAGACAAGGCAAGACTTCAATTAAGGCAGACCAGGAGCAGTGTTTCTGTGGGGGAGAGGAACTCCCTTTGGCTTGGACTTTGTGCTATGTGACTTTGCAGACCTTTTACATGCACAAAAAACGATATAACACACTAAAGGAAAGGGGAAAAGCACTACAGCATAATAGGATCTCTTTAGTTCCATGAAAGCCTCTATGGTGTATTGACCTATCGGTGTTGCTTGCTCAGTAACACATACTGTTGTCTCTTTTTCACTGAATTCTCTCCTCTTTAGATATGACATGAATCATATCAGCAGAGGACACACGGAGGACTGAGCAGGACACTGGTGATAATTATGTATTGGATTCTGACAAAACACACCAGCTGTGGATGGATGAACAGGTCCAGCTCAATCTCCTGCTGTCTCTTTTCTCTCCCCCTCTTCCTCCCCTCCTTCTCATCTCTCTGGTTTCTCTTTTTCCACCAGTCTGCTCAATCCATCACTAAAATCCGTTAATACAAATGCAACTCAAGCAGAAACAATCCAGAGATGAAATAATCATCCCCCCTCAACATGGAGTCAATTATCCGTCCGCGGCTGGTTTTAAGTCTTTATGCCACCTTGTCATCGCCTGTGCCGAATCAGAACGAATCACGACCGCAGCGGCTTAGTTTGACCCCGGGAATATCAGCGGAGAATTAATGTGCCTCATATTCCTGCTTGAACCAATCAGGACAGAGCTTTGATGTCTGATAGTCTGATATAGGACATGTTAGAGATATTAGATGGGGCTTCACCCCAGATGGCGTTACGGCAGAGGGGTGAATTATGTGACGCAACCTCATATTGTCCTTCAGTCTTCAATCTTCCTAAGATCCCGCAGTCATCCCTTTCTCTCAGGGTAATTGCCTCTGAATCGCAGTGCGGGCAGAGATCAGCCTAAACTATCATCTTTTTAAAAAGGGAGAAAAAAGATGTAGATTTTGGATGAATAACAACCAGAAATATTATGCAACCATAATTTAAACAAAATCCAATTACATAAGGGTGGGTTAGCATAAATATGCCGATGCTGGGACATTACTAAAAATAAAACAAGAGGAAGGACAGGGTGTTTAATCAGATATTCTGTTTCCATTAACCTACATTAATAATGTCTTTTCTTTATCAACATGCCAAGTTTTCCACCTCAGGCAAGCATGGAAAGTGTTATGAGACATTTAGGAGCGTTTATGAATTTCTGGTATTTCCATTCTCATGCACATAAATACCAGACGGCGACATCGGGGTCTGAAAAGTGAAGCCAATGCAGAAGTGTCTTAAACTTGTATTCTTTCTAATAGCCAGCAGGGGGCGACTCCTCTGGTTGCAAAAAGAAGTCTGATTGTATAGAAGTCTATGAGAAAAAGACCCTACTTCTCACTTGATTTATTACCTCAGTAAACATTGTAAACATGAGTTTATGGTCTCAATCTCTAGTTTCAAGTCTTCTTCAATACAGCATGATGTTCATTTAGTAAATTATGGTCCCATTTAGAGTCAAATAGACCATAAAGCAGGGGATGCTTTAGGGCATGGCTACCTTTTGATTGGGAGGTCCCTACCATGGTGTTGTCTGGTCTGGGAGTAGTCCGTGTTTTCGTCTTAGAACTTTAACCCTTTCACTAGGGATGCACCGATCCGACTTTTTCAGTCCCGATAACGATGGTGATACCAGGGCTTTGGGTATCGGCCGATAACGAGTACCGATCCGATACCAGTCTTTAATTAAAATGCTGCATGCCTCACTGTGTGGAAGTGACTGGGATCATTCTTTTATGTGTAAGGCAACGTTAGGCTTGACTTGAACATTGCTTTCCTAACTTTGTAGAACAAAATGTAACAAATAAACACCTTGATATAAATGTAATGAATTGTTAATATTATAATAATAAAATCGTAAAACAGCAACTTGGCAAAAGAAATCTTCAAAAATAACAGTTATTGCAATTCCAGTGTAAAAATTTCAGTATATAATGTATATAGTATATAAACATAGAATTGAATTTAATAGATCGGCCCCATTGTCACCGATATCCAATCCAGCTATTTGAGTCAATCCGGTATCGGTGCATCCCTACCTTTCACAGTGTGTTTTCAGTTCATGAAAGCTAATTTTGAACATTTTGGTCACCTAAAAATGTCTTATTCAGAGGTTGGTTGCACTTAGATCCACCCTCTTGTGTCATTTCTGGTTGCAAAAAACCAAGATGGTGACGGCCAAAATGCCAAACTCAAGGCTTCAAAACCGTAGTGCACAAAACAATGGGTGATGTCCCTACGTAACTACGTCCACTTCTTATAAACGGTCTATGATAAAAATTAACATAAAAGTAAACGGAAAGATCTTTTTTCAATTTTTTTTGTGAATGCATTTCAACACAAGGCTTTAAAAAAAGCTCTCTCTGGTCTACTATACTATGTGTTAAGGGTTGGGCTATGTTCTGAAGCTTCGTGGTAGTTTAGGGAAGTCATTTTATAGTCACATGCTCCATATATCTTCCAATTATGTACTGTATGTCCACAGCCTATCTCACAATAGGCAGTCAACATAAACATTTGGTGCTAAATCATTCAACATATAAGGTATGCAACCTTGCTGCTACACCACTGATTTTTACTGCATCATGTTGTCAAGTGGATTCATGGCTTTGAGACGAGATGGAGACCCATCTCACTCAGAGAAAATGAGTTGCTGTTCACATGACAGATATCAGTAACACTTTGGGCGACGTTCGAGGTGGTTCATGTCACAATCCATCTGACCACAAAGCATTTGAAAAATCACACACCGATTTTGTTCTGGGTGGAACAGTTAGCCTAGCTGCGTAACTCAGTTCCAGCTGTATTGATATCACCAAAAACATCTTTACCAGCCATCAACCCTCACACTAATGGATACAGGAGTACATTACAATACCTCAGCCCTTAATACATCACAAGACTGCACACTCTCTGCAGTGTGTATACTCCACAAACCAGTTAGATATGCACACACTGCATGCTTTATGTCTGCGTGAGTATCAGTGTATTTATGCATCTTTCTTTGAAGATCACGTAGCAGCCCTCGGCTTGTTCTGTACAGTATGTATATGCGCAGGCGTACACGCTCAGATCACCGGCGGTGACTGACAGAGAGAGGAAGACATAAAGAGATGGAGAAAAGTGAGCAAGCAGAGTCGAAGCCAGAGAGGGAGAGGGAGCGTAATTTGTTCAAATGGCCAGAGAGAATAGGTGGAAATGGTGAAAGAAAGTACAGTCAGCGTACAAAAAGGCTCTGCTTCCTTTCTTTTCTTTGATCATTTTCCACAACTCCAGTGTTGATGGATTTCTGCCCTCTGAGGGAAGCCTAAGGTTTTATGGTATTTGTCGTTTGTAATTTTAAGAAAAAGAAACATTCAGGATTTGAGCCACTGTCAAATGTACGCTTATTCCCCTATATTTATTTTAAATTCAGGTTTTCTTTTAAGATCATAACTAAATCACTAAACACTACAATACCCATGAGCCTCAGCCACTGTTTCTATATGGAAATAAAGCAAGTCTCAGGTGTGAATCCGAACTGTCCAAGGCCTTCACTCTTTGAACTCCGGACCACTTTGCAAGTTACCTGCAGGTCAAATGTAATTCTTTCCAAGTGTGAAGCCCTTTGTATGAATCCTGACCTGCTGCACTGAGTGATACACAACAAATTGAGTCTTGAGACTGAAAACTTCCCCAATAAAGCTGACATGTTGACTGTACTCACAGCAAGGTGATAACTCTCTCTCTTCTTAAATTATTTACACTCAGGAACACTGGTCAGGCTCTGCTGCCGATCATATACCTCCAGCAAATAAGACTACATGTTGAATGCCCATTATGTGTGTCACTTTTGCTTGGAATCAACACTTTATCAAATAATTGCATGCATCACATAAAAAATGTGCAACCCACCATGACAGAGCTCAAGCTGACTCTTGCCGTTTTCTTCACACCTCCTCCTCACATTCTCAACTCCTCTCTTTTATTACTCCTCAGGTTTTTTTGCATCTCTTTCCTGGTGTTGAAAAAGAGTGGCAGACAGCAGATGGTATGGAGGAAGGAGGTCTGTATGTGTGTCGGCAGGAGATAAGTAAGGTAAGGCAGCTCCGCGGTGTCAGATGACCGGCAGGGCTCCTCTCCGGTTGTCCCAAACATAAAAGAGACATCTGGGCTGGCTAACGGATCACCGTTGCTTCTCGCTGTGTGTGTTGCGAAGGATATAATGTAATCTGACAGACACACAAAAGGAGATTTAGTTTTCTGCTTGTGGTCGCTATCTCAATATAATAGTGATTAAAACTAGACCATTATAAAGATCTTCACTACACCTGTGTGATTTACACAATCCTGTTGCTCTCCTCTGAGGACTCCCGGTGTTTTTATTCTGATAACTCACATCAGAGGACTTCAATACCTCGTCAGGAAGTCCTTTTCTCAGGAGGAGATTATTTAAATCGTCCCCCTCTTGTGCTTACGTAACTCTATTAAATCCCTCTTCTTCCTCCTCCTTCAGTAGAGCAATCACTGAATGGCTGCTTGCGTCAGGCGGTGAAGGAGAATTTGCCTGAATTCTGTGAGTGTGTAAGTCTCTACTAGATCAACAGAACTTACAAACTGCAGAGGAAACCACAGAGCTTCAATCGCAGCGGCTCCTACAATAACCAAGCCTGTTAAAGCTGGCGTAGGGAGTATATATTTTTGGCATCATTGGGGCAAAAAATTCCATAAAAACCTTTCAGCATATTGTAATTCAAGTGTTCTGAGAGAAAACTAGACTCCTGCACGTCTACATGGCTCTGTTTTCACACTTTAGAAATTCTAGCCCGTGACGGGAGACATTGGCCAATCACAGGTCATTTCAGAGAGAGAGAGAGCGCTCCTATTGGCTTTTCTAGAAATACAGACGTGCACGTTCCTTTGATGAAAGCCTGATTCAACAGCAGAACATCCTGCAGGAAAAGTCGCTATTCCAGCATTGGCAACAAATGTCTATATGGCAAAAGCATCCCAAAAAAGGAAGACATAGAACAGCTCAGAAGTGCATAAACTACAGGTTATGACCTTCTTTTAAAAATACAAAAATGTGAAATTATCAGTTATCTTATCAGTATCGATAATGAGAAGGTAATTATCAGTTATTGTTATCGGCTGAAAAAATCCATATCATGCATCCCTACTTAAAAAACACTTTTCCTAGACCTGTTGTGACAACATTTTACTAATATGAGTTATTTTTTTTATTTTCACATCCCAATAAGCGATATAGACAACAGGGTTAAACAGAACATTTTAAAAAATCTGTCTGATCACTTGTGTTTCAGAGGCCCTGTAGAACGTCGGCCAAAACTTATAAGGTATAATCCAATTATAAGAAGTTTCTGTCACTCCAGAAAGTTCTCTGTATCTCTGAAACAACTCCTCTCTTTCGCTCTGTGAGCGGGATAATAATCACCACTGAGCTTGTGTGTGTGTGTGTGTACGTGGTAGCTATATACAGTACACACCTCTCCCTGTGCCCGGCTCATAATTCTATCTGTCAAGGAGCAACAGACAAAACCAAAGTAACAATGAACTTTTCTAAATCCTCATTGATATTCAAAGCAGACCTCCTGTAGTCTCATGATTCCCACAATAGTTGAGACGGAGCCTCAGAGAAAAAATATCCAACAAGCTCAATTCAACCATGACTCAACCACAAGTCTGGAGGGCATCACTGAGACGCCTCCATCAGTCATCACTGACACAACTCCACTTTAAAGAACATTTTATATTACCATCTCTACCACCTCTCAACAATGTCATGCTTTCATTGTCCTCATTCTTACACATTTTTTCACTTTCCATTATTTATTGCAAATACAAATTCAATAGTTTATTTCAGGTCAAGTTGATTTAGTTGACTTTGTCAAGGTTTAGCCTGCGGGTACAGCACGGGCAATGTCATAACTGACCACTACACGATATAACATATTACACATTTACAGATTATGAAATTGGAATGTAACTACATAAATAGCATATACTCAAAATGTGTGTTAGGCCTGAACAATAAGTATTTTCCTCAATTAAGACCTTTACAAACAAAGAGCAGATGCATTAAAGTGACCACCTGCATAATGTAGTGCAGATCTAATGCAACAGCTCTGCAATAACTGTCCATGGAGCAGCTACGTCGTCATGCAGAAATCTAAGTCAGGTCAGGTGGGAAAAAGGTTTTAGAAGGGAAACTTGGGAAAATAGCATTTTGACCATAGATATAAAACAGTTTACATCTATGATTTTGACACTAAAACATACATAATTTGACCAAAATTTGAATGTTTGTATTATAAATACATGAGGAAAACCACTGTGAAGCTACAGAATGACATAAACACCTCAAAAAACACAAAAATAATGCACCCTTTGCTCAAGGTCACCACAAGGGTAGATTTTGAAGTACAGAAGTAGCATCCTTTTACTTTGTTCAATCAGAGTTTCCCAGCTGTTCCAACAATTAAATCTACTCTTCTGCACTATCAGCTGCTGTGGATGCATGATTTTGTCATAGTTATACCAAATCAGTTGTTTACAAGTGATTTCCAAAGCAACAATTAGCTGGGAGGAAATTTGGGGATTTGGAGAGTGAGTGGTTTTTACTCACTTGCACTAACGTATCGTACGTACAAATCACAATAAAGCAGCCACTAGCTTCAGCCACATAAGGAACACTGGAGCCTCAGCTGTGCACTGGAGAGCACCAAACACTGACTAAAAGGCAGAAAATGCTACTCATCAACACTTGTCCATGGGAATTTGTTGACTGTCAGTCAGGAATAAGCAGTGACAACAAAGCTCACCATACATTTGTACGGCCACTGGGAAAACTGTAGTAACTGCAAAGTCTTTGTGCCAGTTTCTTTCTTTATGCCGGTCCTGTTCAAAGAACATTTGTATTCTGAGAAATAATACATTAGGAAACCAATTCATGCAAAATAAATAATATGAGAACTAATTAGGCTATGTGCTGCAATGGAACTGAATGAACTGCTGTTTAAGTAACAGATGAATGAAATGCAAAAGTTCTTAAATTATACTGCCGAATTCCCTTGACGTATTATTCACACTGAAAATTGAGTATATTGCATCACCGGCTCTTCGTTGTTGCTGGAGTCATAGTTTAATATTTTATTTTAGAAATGACACTTTCAAGGAAAAACTGACTAAGCCTTGATACTTTTGCTGTTGTTTGTCTTTTCAGCGCTGAAAATCAATTTTCATTAACACTGCCAGTGTTAAAAACAAGCCAAATATAATAAATAAACTCTGTTTGGCTACAGCAACAAGTGCTAAAATTAAAAAAAAAAGAAAAAGGTTACTTATGTAACCCCACAAATCTTTTCAAAATTAAAAAATTGAGAGCTAGCCAAAGGTCCCTTTTAAAGATATTGAGTACCGATACCTAGCCCTACTAGCTGTTGTATTAGACTTCAATAGCTTTTGATACGTGCACTGACAATTCAATGTATATTCATAGGCGTTTCAACACTACAAATTCAAACAACTTAATTTTCACATGAGGCGTGACTGTGGTCTCACCACAGACTTTAAATAACAAAATCTGATGTCTATAAAAACTCACAGCACCCAAGGGACTAATAGAAAAAGTCATTTCCTGCCTGCAGACAGAAGTGAACAGAAATGGAGGGATTCAGCTCATTGACCGGATATTAATGACTGCTTCCGGTGATTTAGTGCTGTGGAGACCAGGTGATGGATTGGGGACACCTTTGCGGTGAACTGAAGCATTTGGCGGCTCCATTGTAAAGCAATTAGACCGTTACAATAGAGTCACTTTGGCAGCGAATCTATCTAAGAGACCCCAGGTGGGCCAACCAGAGGAGGATAAAAACACTGCTTTTAGATGGACATAAGGATGAAATATTTGACACAAAAGGACAAGAAGGAGGAGAGATATTCCCCATTTAGTGCCAGGAAAGCTCATCGGGTGTGTTTATATGTGCATGTGTGAGCTTGCATTCAGGGACATGCAAACAACAAGTGAGTGAAAGCATCTTCTGTCTGGACAACTGAAGGTGAGAGTGTGGGTCTGCGTAAAAAACAAAAGTATTCTAGAGGGATCGGCTGGATGAAACATCAACAAGTGTGAAATTATATCTTTAAAATGCTTCAAATGTCATCATCTCCTGCCCTGACTGACTACATATAAATAAGAATAAGAACTCCTCAGTGTGTTTCCATCAGCTCCCACTCAGTCTTCACATCAACCCTCCAACGCCGGTAAACATTTCAATATTCATCAGTACAGCATGCCACAACACAACGCCGGTCAGAATTGGCCTCCGTCCACTTAATTAAAGCAATTTATAAATATTTCACATGAGGATTACTACAGGGAGGAATGCCACCAATGTGCTCCACCAATCTCTGAGGTATTGAATTCACTGGAAGGGTTGAGACAATATGGTTGGAATCATTATATTACTTTTTCAATATCAATATTTATCAAAATACGGCCAATGCGAGCAAAAAATCAAATGTCAAATGATCAATCAGTTGACGCTCCATGCAGAAGAATCTTTATAGTTCATTGTTCGATCCATTCATCCCGTTGCTGCTTCCTTTCCCTCTGCCAACTGCAGCCTACGCATCCAACCAGCACTCAATCTCTTCCACTCCTCCACTTTAGTAGTTACTACCTGAACTGAACAAAACACTTTTCTATTCTTTTCTGTGAGAAAGAAATATGGTCTCAAATATAGAGGCGCTGAGGTGGGGAAGAATTACTTTTAGTCTAAAGCCTCTTTCACACACAGGTCACAGTGAATTACTGGAATAACCTTCAGGCACCGCTAGTGATTTTTTACTTTTCACCAGGGCTGTCAATCGATTTGAAAATAGTTAATCGCGATTAATCGCAAATTATCTGTTCAAAATGTACCTTAAAGAGAGATTTGTCAAGTATTTAATACTCATATCAACATAGGAGTGGGCAAATATGCTCGCTTTATGCAAATGTATGTATACATTTATTACTGGAAATCAATTAACAACACAAAACAATGACAAATATTGTCCAGAAACCCTCACAGGTTGGCGGTACAGACTGCCCTGAATATTGATCCCTGCTCCCATTCACACATGACCCCATGTAGGAAATGCTCCTGAACATTTCAGCGATAGACTTCACGTGTGAAAGGGACTTAAGTTTGGGTTAAATCTGTGGGTCACGGAGAACTAACACGTGTGTAAACATGTATTCACTGTGGGCTGGATATATGTTTGTATATGGAAAGCCTCCAGCTGAGCTGTGTGAATATGGTAATTCTGAGAAGGTTCAACGTGTTATTATAAACTACAGTAAACACGACAGAGAAAAGGAGGCACTGGGGTAAAGTGAAATGTGTGAATTACTTTTAAAACTTTTGGCCGACGTGAGAACCGTCCAGCGTCTCACACCACAGGACTGGATTCGTGCGGTTGATGGAAAATGTATTCTGTCCTTGAGGCAAAGAGTTCAAGCTGCCAAAAATTTCTGAAGAATAAGCACTGACCCTCCAAAGTTCAGCCGTGACTTGTTCATATTCATACATCCACTCAGTCAATGCTGGGAGCTGGCCAGTACAAGCCAGTAGCCAAAGAACTGTTGGCCAGTAGAGCAGAGAGGTGCTAGCGTCTTTGCTCAAGAGCACTACAAGGGTAGATTTTGAAGTAGCATCCTTTTACTTTGTTCAATCAGAGTTTCCCAGCCGGTCCAACAATTCAATCTACTCTTCTGTACTTTAAGCTGCTGTGGATGCATGATTTTGTCATAGTTCTACCAAATCAGCAGGGAGGAAATTTGGGGATTTTGGAGAGTGAGTGTTTTTTTAATTTAAAATAAACTTCATTTTTGAAGGACTTTTTAAAATGAATGCTTCACATTACAGGTCAAATTTTGCACTAATGTAAAAAAAAAAAAAAAGAATCACAATAAAGCAGCCACTAGCTTCAGCCGCATAAGGAACACTGGAGCCTCAGCTGTGCACTGGAGAGCACCAAACACTGACTAAAAGGCGGAAAATGTTACTCATCAACACTTGTCCATGGGAATTTGTTGACTGTCAGTCAGGAATAAGCAGTGACAACAAAGCTTACCGTACATTTGTACGGCCACTGGGAAAACTGTAGTAACTGCAAAGCCTTTGTGCCAGTTTCTTTCTTTATGCCGGTCCTGTTCAAAGAACATTTGTATTCTGGGAAATAATACATTAGGAATCATGCAAAATAAATAATATGAGAACTAATTAGGCTATGTGCTGCAATGGAATGAAATGCAAAAGTTCTTAAATTATACTGCCGAATTCCCTTGACGTATTATTCACACTGAAAATGGAGTATATTGCGTCACCGGCTCTTTGTTGTTGCTGGAGTCATAATTAAATGTTTTATTTTAGAAATGACACTTTCAAGGAAAAACTGACCAAGCCTTGATTATTTTGCTGTTATTTGTCTTTTCAGCGCTGAAAATCAATTCTCATTAACACTGCCAGTGTTAAAAACAAGCCAAATATAATAAATAAACTCTGTTTGGCTAAAGCAACAAGTGCTGAAATTAAAAAAAAAAAAGGTTACTTATGTAACCCCACAGATCTTTTCAACATGGAAAAATTTAGAGCCAGCCAAAGGTCCCTTCATTTCATCATGAACACAGACTGCAGCTCATACAGTACACGCCAATGAAATGTAGTCACTACAAGACAGAGGTGACATTTTCTAACAGTGACTGCATTCTCCTCGCCACTTAGAAGGTGCACCTTTCATACAAATCAGAGCAAGCGCACCATGTTTTGTATACACATGAATCATTCGCATGAGTGCACACACTCACCAATAAAAGAGTCACCTCTTGTGATATAAAAAGCCATCTGTACTAAATGGATGCATGGCACAAAGAGGACAAAAACAACTTGTTTTGTCTATCCAGTAAGCATTTTGTTTATCGAGGAAGGTTTGTTGAGTAAGAAGGCTTTTTTTTTTTGCAAGCAAGCCTTCAGGGTTGGACATTTTTTTGTTAATTCAAAATCTGCCAGCCACTCAATAGATCACCATTCTTTTTTTGGCTGGTGAGTGAAGCAATCCTAGCAACGACTTGCATATTTTACTAGCATTTGGCTGGTGGCTGGTGCTAATTTCCACCCCGTGAATGCCCTCCTCCATAATCAGTGACACACATTACAGCAGGAAACTCGCCAGAATGCTGCAAATCCTCTCCTGTTTGCCACTTGATCAATCGAGGGTTAAGTATCTTGCTCAAGGGCATGCTAGCAGTAGTTTTTCTAGGGATGAAAATGAGGAGAGAAGACAAATTATTCACTTTTTCTTTGAGTTCACCAGCATGACATTTCTACTGTGGAGTTGCCAAAGCTTCAGGGCGCCTTTAGGCAACAATCAACCTCATGTTTACAAGAGAGAGGCCCTCTGAATTTCTTTGGTGACTAGGTATACAAACCTGCTACTCCGTGTTATTAAATATGGTATATACCAGCACTAGTAATCACGAGCCCAGAGGCCAAGCCTAAAGGCACTATACCTCAGTTATTCCAGGCTACTCACCGCAGCGCTTAATCAGCTATTGCAGTTCTGCATGTCTTCACATTGCCAAGACCTTCAGATGCACACGCTGCAGCTACCACACATGACATGATGGTCTGAGCTCCAACCGCTGCTGGGTTTGGCGCAGTATCAGAGTCCACAACTCAGTTCAACACTGCAAATAATTTATAGAATATATAAAGAACAACTTCAATATAAGACAATCCTGATTATGAGACAACACCCCCCAACATCGTTTTAAGGTAAATTCATTTTAACGCCACTAATTCCTTAAGGCATTAACATAACTTGCGATTTTTAGGTTGTAGCAGGCTCAGTTTTAAAGCTAATGAAAATACTGGCATCATATGAAACTAGAAGACTTAAGGAATCTATTGGTACCAACCATGTCATTCTAGCTTGTCAAGAAGGAGGCTAAATAACGCTCCAAACTTGGGCTCAATTTTGGCAAGGAAAAACTGGCATGGCCATTTCAAACCTCAAGATATGTGAATAAAAATGGGTTGTATGGATAAACATGAGTCTCCCCTTTACAGACATGCCATCTTTATGATAATCACATGCAGTTTTGGGCATGTCATAGTCAAGTCAGCACACTGACACACTGACAGCTGAGGTTGCCTGTTGGGTTTGAGTTTGCCATGTTATGATTTGAGCATATTTGTTAGGCTAAATGCAGTACCTGTGAGGGTTTCTGGATAATATTTGTCATTGTTTTGTGTTGGTAATTGATTTCCATCAATATATATACATACATTTGCATGAAGCAAGCATATTTGCCCACTCAATAGTGGACAATCTCCCTTTAACGTACATTTTGATCAGATAAAAAATGTGATTAATTGTGATTGATGAATCGCGATTAAATATTTTTATTGACTGACAGCCCTAAACAAAACACATTTAAGCCAGTCCTATTGGGAAAGTTTCCCTGAGATACTAAAAGAGAGCCCTCATCCTTGAATTGAAATATGAAATACTTCCATTAAGGCAGAATGTAAATCCTGCATTTGTGTAGCGTGTCTGTCGGTCACATACAGTATTCAGTATTGCCTCTGCATCCATTTTCTCTGACTGTTTGCATTGTTCAGCTTTTATCCTCTTCATGACATTTCTGTGACAGCAGTAATTCTTGGCAGCTTGACAGATGATTCAGTCCCTGCTCCGTCTCAGCGGTAAAGACGTCAGGGGACGCTTTGACTCATTTCCACTCATTTCCTCTGTGGTGTAGCCAAACATGTTACACAAGCCGTCAGAAGCTCCCACAGGTTAAACTAGGCTAACTCTACCACTTCAATGAACATATAGTACGACTAGCGTCATTTCCAGAAAAACAAAACCCATTGCCTTACAATCCAGCCAATGTGGTAACTTGGGGACACATTCTCTGCATTTAAGCTTCAACACCGTGTTTCAAAAGGAATCACATCAAATTAAGGAAGCGAAGATGCCCCTGTATTGGGTCTTTATAGAAATGTCAGGGATATTTCTTTCAGTAACTGCAAAAACGAACATGTCACAACCACTGAATCAGCTCCGAGCTATGAATCAATGAATACCTTTCTCAAGTTTAACGAGATTTCTATCTGCCTCCCGCCATCCAATCAACACACTAACCATTAGCAGTCTGCAGTGCTGCACTGGGCCGCTCAGCTCCCATTTCTCTGACTTGTGGCCAAGTCTTTGCATGTCAATGTGCCTGGCAGCTGCCCAGGTGTCGACCCAGTGAATTTAAACCGGCCATCTTTTTTATCCCCTCTCCCTCTGGTCCCTCTGCAGGGCGGTCATCGCTCCAAAACACACCAAACTACAGCATTTCTTGGAACAACTGCTGACAGGGTTCAAAACAAATTAAGACAAAAGGAAGGCAGGAAAACATGTCGACCTATCTCGTCTTGCTTTCTTTCTCTCTGGTTGTTTGTCTTCTACGCTGCCTTTGTTTCTCCCTCTCACACCCTCCTCAGACTTGAGACCGATCAGATTAAAAACTCAGAGAGACAGGCAGTCTGTGGCTGATGGCGAGACAAGACCGCTTGTCTCAACGTTGTTGTTGTTGTTGTTCCAAACCAACGCGATTTATGTCCCTACTCCTATCCTGTCACATCTCCTGACTGTCCAGCACAGACGAGATGACAAAGAAAAGTCTAAATGCTGACAGGGTAGCTAACCTTGGCAGTGACTCTAGGGACCGGGGCCAAGGCAGAGGCTCTTAGGAAGAGGAGAGAGCCAGAGACAGAAGGTAATACAGCTGTAAGCCCTTGACTCGTCCCTCGGGGCAAACAACAATCTATTGCTTTCAGAGGCCATCCCTAAACTCATCAGGCAACACAGGTTTGCTAAAGTGGAGCGGATTAAGCCTAAGTAGAGGCATACAGCGGGGAGAAAACAGTGTGAATGAGTAATGTGCTGGAAACAAAATAAGTTGCAAAGACTTATTTAAAGCCAGCTTTGTTGTTTGTGTGGGAATAGTGATTTGTTATTTATGTGCGTGCGATGGTGGTAAAGCTAAGTGGCTGTCATATAACATTCTGGCTGAGCAAATGTGCAATACTGTAACGGATACAAAACTAATCTACATTTTTTCGAAATAGTCAGATTGTGTTGTAGCTGCATTAATCCTTTTTTTGGTCAGTTTACGCGTCACGTTTCTGTCCATCCAATGACTCCTGAGAAAAATATCTGTCTCTTTAGCTGCTAGATGTTCCACTTTGTCCCAAACTAGTTGCTAGCTTTGTATGTCTGCTGTTTGGTGGAAGTTAAAGGGGACATATCATGCTCATTTTCAGGTTCATACCTGTATTTTGGGTTTTCTACTCGAACATGTTTACATGCTTTAATGTTCAAAAAACACATTATTTTTCTCATATTGTCTGTCTAAATATACCTGTATTCAACCCCTGTCTGAAACGCTCCGTTTTAGCACCTGTCTCTTTAAGCTCCCATCACCTTTGCAAAGGTAGTTCTCAAGCTGTGGACGGTATATTCTAACAAGGCTGCATGTGACATAGGAAGGGGAACCAAATCTGAATGGCTTGATGAGTCACATGTTTTCTGATCTTGGCAGCCCACAGAAAATTGATTTCACAGTTTGTGGGTTGGTAGACACTCCAGATAACCAAATTTATGTGCACAATGACTGAAAAAGCGAGCTATTTATGACATGTTCCCTTTAAGTTGAGTGCAGTGGGTTTATCGGAGATGTTTGCTGAAAACAGCTGTTTCTTCTGATGGAAACATGGTTGATGAGAGTTGCTTTGTGGAGCAGCAGAGTTGGGTGATAACTCGCTTTGGGTTCATCACTAAGATCACTTTTACATTACACACGTCTTCTGATTGCTCTTTCATATAAAAACACTGATTTGTGGAGCTTTGAATTTGGATACTCTGAGGGAGTTCAGTTTGCAGTGAGGAGACCAGATCAGATGTGCTGTCACAACTGCATTCATCAAGAGCATCCAGACAGCAGCATATTCAAAGGTGACATTTCATTCGTCAAATGTGCCAAAAGCATAAATTCACTGAGCTGTTCTCAGGCATGGCGGGTAGTTTGTTTGTAATGTGGCAGAAAAAATATAAAGAACAAAAAATGCTGTCATGCGTTAATATGATTTTAGTAAGACATTATAATGAATTAGGGCTGTCAAAGTAAACATGATAATAACGCAAATTTGTTTTAACGGCACTAACTTCTTTAATGCATTAACGCAACTTACGATTTTTAGGATGTAGCAGGTTTAGTTTTAAAGGTAGAGTGAAGATGCTGGCATCAAATGAAACTAGAAAACCTAAGGAATCCATTGGTACCAACCATGTCATACTAGGTTTTTGCAAAGGAGGTTAAGCAACGCTCGAAATTTTTGCAAAATTTTGTCGAGGAAAAACTGGTATAGCCATTTTCAAAGGGGTTCCTTGACCTCTGACCTCATGATATATGACTGAAAATGGGTTCTATGGGTACCCACGAGTCTCCCCTTACAGACATGCCCACTTTGTAATAATCGCATGCAGTTTTGGGCAAGTCATAGTCAAGTCAGCACACTCTCTTCGCTGTTGGGCTTAAGTTTGCCATGTTATGATTTGAGCATATTTTTTATGCTAAATGCAGTACCTGTGAGGGTTTCTGGACAAGATATGTCATCGTCTTGTCTTGTTAAATGAGTTCCAGTAATAAATATATACATACATTTGCATAAAGCAAGTATATTTGCCCACTCCCATGTTGATAAGAGTATTAAATACTTGACAAATCTCCCTTTAAGGTACATTTTGAACAGATAAAACGATTGATAATTTGGATAATTATAAGGACAACCATGCGATTAATCTTGATTGCATATTTGAAATATTTAACCAATGCAGAATTATTCACAGTGTTCTGGTTTGTTGCCTGAGGACTGATTCAATGATTGATTAAATTCAGTTTTTAGGCAGTTCAAAACAAGGAGTAAGTGCTTTTCGAATCAATCAACAGCTCAATAGTCCGTCTCCAATTCCCTGAGGTGAAAAGGCGGTGTATAACATGGAGGAAATTGATTAGCAGTAAACCTCTTCCTTAAATTTGGCAAAACTTTTCACACAATAGACTGCATCACATCTCCTGCTTTTTCCGACACATCACTAAAAAAAAAACTTTGAAGAGTGAGATATTCGATATAACGATGTTATGATATCAGGTAGAAATATTTCAGTCTCCACTAGAATATAAATCATGTATGTTTGTACAAAGTTTGGCTGCACATCATGAGTTTGCAGTGATGAACTCACTCTGGCAGAGTTTAAACGGTTAAAATGATTACGGTTCTAAAAGCCTGTAATAACATTTAGACTAAACCGAGGAGGCATTAAAATAACTGAAGTCAAGCATTAATGACATCCAGGGAGATTTTATCTCGGAGACGGCTTCTCTCCTGTTGGCTGGGTGCCTGCCCTGTCTGTCAGACTAATAACAGCAGTACAGGCCAAGCAGCAGTGTTAGCAGCATAACTAGTTACACATACCATAGTCATTATGGAGGGCTTAATAGTAGAAGGAGTAGCAGAGCATGAAATAAGGATTTGCCGACAGTAGAGATGTTTCCAGTCGCAAATTTGTATTCACATTGTGAAGTATCACATTAGAAAAATGTATGGCAATGGAAAAATACGATAAAACTTCCTTAATTAGGAAAAAAAGTTTTACGCTCGCTTGAGGTGGTTTTTGACTTCGTCTAAAAGGAGTTGAAGCGCTGAATGGGTTATGGAAACGAATAAATTCCGACGTAGCGAACATTTAGATCACATAACTGATCAGCTGTTTCTGCTGCCGGCGTCTTCCCAGATATTCCCATAACGTGTGAATGTTTATCTCCGTCTCTGGATTACATGAAACATGGCCGATACTAGCTGACATGAAAGAATAATTAAAACTTGGCCAAATGAAACTAATTCCTTTAGGCCACTCCCTATTTTTTCCTCGTAGATAATTAAATGGCCAAGCCAACTTGTTTTGTTTCCGCTTCGCAACCCCTGTGCCAACTTCAGACCAAGTTTATTTTCTCCAAACCCTGTTGATGGAAACACGCCTAATTTACATGTTAAAATTCGCTTCACAATTGAATGCAAACACGACTAATGCCACAAGTGTGAATAAAAAAAATGAAGGAACACTATTCCAGAGAAATGTGTGTGACGCACACTTTTCACCGACCTTTGGTTTCACTCCCTCTTAGTCTCACAATCGACACAACTCACACTAGAAATAACGTGCTCCCTCTGAAAGAAACCAAGACGGTGAAACTCTTCACTTACTGTACAGAGGCAGCGATCGATAGCCCTCACTCCACAGATGAGAGGCAACTTCGAATGTGGAGAGCATTGATTGGAAAAACATGGATGGTTAATTCTGCCATTAGTATTCTCTCCAACGCAGTTTGAGATCACGTTCGATATGAGGTGCAGAGACGCTCTGCTGCAGTCTTTAGTCGGTGCGGATTTAGAGAAACTGCTAATACAAAATTAGGCCAATAACCTAATCGCTTCAACAAGCACCATCATTGTCACATCAATGGAGAACTGTGTATTGACACATTGAGGTTATGCATCTTCCTCAAAGACACTTTGGCAGGGCAGATAAAGCACTTAAAGTGTTGTTTTACACCACAAAATATAACATTATGAAAATGCATTCATCTAAAATATGGGGTCTGGAACATAAAGGCACAGTCGACCAGAGGATCTGTGCCGTAGTATAGGAGATAAACTTGTTTATCTATAAATGTATCAAGGACATCTGTGAAGCCTAATATTCTAAAGTACAACCAGTGAATGAGGGCTAAATCAGGGTACCATGTTCTCATCTCTTGGCATTAGTTAAAAGCCTATAGGTGCAGTATTTTGGATTTACTGAAGGTAAGAGCTTGCCTGGTGGCTGAGCCCCGCATAAAGTGAATTACAAAAAGTCCACATGAGAGGAGACGCGAGCATTGACAGCTTTTTTCAAGATCGGTGAAGGTTAGAAAGGACTCAATTTGATCTACAGTATAATCCCTGGTTGTCAGAGGGAACAAAACAGTGACCTTTCAAAACCACAGACGTACAATCGCTATTCTAAAAAGCAGTTTACAGATATCTGGCACATTTTTGTGGCTTTGTACAGGCAGTGTTGCTGCCTCTCTTTTTTTTTTTATCGCGAAATAACTCCTTTCTCAAAGTGACTGCAAGTCAGGGCCGTCTGAGTAGGTGGAAATCTCTTTTCTTTTTTTCCCTTTAGTTTCCTAGTTAAACGTCTTATTGAGATTAAGGTCTGTTTTTCAAGAGAGGCAGCATGAGAACATTGCTACAAGAATAGATTAAACACTAACATAAGAAGGTTAATATATGCTACAAGAGAGCAGGGATGTAAATCACAAGTTTTATCATGATACGATATTATATTGATTCTCTGGACAACAATACGATATTTGCTGATATCACCAAGACAGCCATGATATGATTTTGATTCAATTCAATTCAATTCAGGGGCCTGCGATTTATATGAGGCGATATCATATACCCATTTAACACCATCAGTTACATTTATATTAATTCACAGAAAGCAACTAAAATGTGATTTGAAAAATAATAAACATTAAGTGGGAATCTAAAAATAAAGGCGTATCTTAAAGATGATGATATGTATCAATATTTTTACTTCACATCAATGATATTGGATCACTGATCATTGAATCGATATATCAAGATTCCAGATCAATGTATTGTTACACCCCTACAAGAGAGTATATAATACGCAGTTAGGATACTTTCACAGGTATAAAATATCTAAAATGAAGTCAAATAATAAGGATCAAAATTATTGACCATGAGTGTGATTTTCCAGTCGCTTTAAAATTGACTTGAACCTTGTTAAATACCTATAAATCCCTGTGACGGGAGTATATATAGCATGGGCAAATAGGTGTGACGAGTGCAATCACAAAATCGATCAAAAAAGTATGGCTTAAGTATAGAGAGAAGAAAAGAGGCAAAAGAGAAAGAAGGAAAAACGCTGAGATGAATTTTCAGCACCATGGACAGCTCACAGAGCTCATAAAACCAAGGACCTCACAAGGTCTCCTCCTAAATCAATCTCCACTGTACACAAATCAGACATGCTCTTTTATCACCTAATTTGCTAATAGATGTGCTTTACACTCGGCGGCATTAACAATAGTGCACAGGGCTAACGCATAGCCCCAGTCTTTAGTCTCGGTTTATAGCTTCAGAGCAGTACTGGAGCCCACACACACACACACACACACACACACACACACACACACACACACACACACACACACACACACACACGCACACCTCTATGGTTACCAGCTGCTTTTAGGGTGTCTAGTTACATGCATGCTTCCTAGAGGTACTACAGTTTACACACTATATTTCAGTACGTTGCTTGCTGATACAACAAACAGCCGAAGCTGCTTGCATGCAGAAATCAATTCCCCTCAACAAATCGAGGCTTGTTAGGTCAAAGAGGTCAATTTTAGACACCGAGCTTAGTTCAAACACATGATTAATATGAAGCAGGAGCTTATACACAGGAGATGTAGCCTTGGTTTTTAGAGGACAAGGCCAGTGCAAATAGTTCCCATGACGGTGACATTCATGCCAGCTCGCTGAAATTGCTGCAGGCTACTAATTTACACCCTGTATTGGTAAATGGTAAATGGACTTGCATTTATATAGCATTTTTCTCATCTTCCGACCACTCAAAGCGCTTTACACTACATGTCAGCATTCACACATTCACACACACATTCATACACTGATGGCAGAGGCTACTAAGGTGCCAACTTTGCCCATCAGGATCTAATCTAAATACTCATTCACACACCGATGGCTATGCCTTCGGGAGCAATTTAGGGTTAAGTGTCTTGCTCAAGGACACATCGACATGTGACCCGGAGGATCGAACCACCTACCTTCCGATTGGTGGACAACCTGCTCTATACCCTCTAAGCCACAGCCACAATGTACTGAAAGGGTGAATGTGCATTCAGTAAAAGCTGTGCAGGTTTTGGTGTATAGTGGGAAAAAAACAACTTACCTTCACTGCTTCTGCATGAGTGACTTTGTCGAAGACTTTGTCGTTGACTTTCATGATCTGGTCTCCAATCCGGAGCCCCTCTTTCTCCGCCAGGCTGCCGGGCTCCACCAGGGACACATAGATGCCGACCCCGTGCTCCGAGCCGCCTCGGATGCTGAAGCCCAGGCCCTCGTTGCTCTTGTGTCTCTTCATGGTGACCTGCCGGATCTCACCGGGCGGCTCGTGGACAAAGTTCCTCCCGAGCAGCGGCACCAGAGGAGCTGTCCCGTCGCTGCTGGTGCTGAAGCTGTCCGGAGAGCCGCGCAGAGCCACCTGGAACTCGGGTGGCGAGAAGTGGCCCGGAGGAGTCGGGCTGGCGCTTGGGAACTCACCCGGTGGGGGTTCTGCGTTCCCATTACTTGTTGCAACTAAATCCGACTTTAAGTAGAGGCCCTCCGAGGTGTACTGCTCGAAAAGCAGCTGATCAGAGCGGGGGATCACCAGCCGCAGCATGGGCAGAAGTTGCCTCTTGCTGGGCGCGTTGAGGATGACGTTGAGCGTCTGCACCAGGTCGTACACGTTGCGTTTGGAGTGGTACACGTTGAGGCAGTGGATGAACTGCTCCCTCTCAAAGTCGTTGAGCAGCAGGTTGAGCGCGTTGTGCAGCTTCCTCACGTTGGCCGACAACGTCCGAGCGCTGGAGGCCACCGAGTTGGCCGAGGAGCTGAGCGACATGCGCTCCAGGTCGGTGCTGCTCATGCTGGGCCGGTGGGACTGACCGGGACCGCGGGTTAGAGAGCAGCAGTGGCGGCCGGCCAATAGAGGGCTCTAGGTCGCCGCCCTACCTGAGTCACACACAAAAAAACATTACTACTACTAATAATAATAATAATAATAGTAATACAAATTATAAAAATTGTCAATATTTGTGCATTTTAAATATAGAATGCACCCAGTAACATGTGTAATTTGATTATAATGACATTATATTTTGTATTAAAGGTCCCATATTATAAAAAAGTGAGATTTTCATGTTTTTTAGTTATAGAACAGGTTTAAGTGCCATATAAATACCATGAAAGTACCTAAATGCTCAATCCACAGGGAAATACACACAGCCCGTATTCAGAAATTCTGATTTGAAACAAGCTGTCAGGTTTTCTGTCCATTTGTGATGTCACAAATGTACAATATTTAGATCCTTTACACAGATTTAAATGTAAACATTCTAAATGTGTCCTAGTTTATTCTTGGTTGCAGTGTATGTGAATGACTTCAGCTGACAGGAAGTACACATGGACCCAAGCTGTTGCCTAGCAACGCAATTCTGTTACTATTTCGTCGCAATTCCGTCGAAATGCACTAAAACGGAGCGTTTCAGACAGAGGGTAAATACAGGTATATTCAGGCTGACAGTATGAAGAAAATAGAGGGTTTTTTTTAAATTACAACATGTTAACATGTTCTAGTAGAAACACAGAATACAAGTATGATCCTGAAAATTATCATAATAGGGACCTTTAATAATCTGAATCTGTAAAGTAACTAAAGTTGTCAGATAAATGTAGTGGAGTAAAAAGTATTTCCCTCTGAGATGTAGTTGAGTAGAAAGTAGCAGAACATGGAAAATACTCAAGTAAAGTAGAAGTACCTCAAAATTGTATTTAGCTTAAAGTACTTAGTTACATTCCACCACTGAGTACATTTTATACTGGTGTGTTTTTCTAAAGCATCCTTTACTCTTCCTGTTGGAATAAACTAATTGTTAGTTATTTAACTGCAATGTGTTTTTGATACCTTCAATTTTTTTTGCATTAAATCATACCGGGATGTTTGCTGAAATTGATTGGATGTGGCACCACAGCCCCACCAAGAAAGATTTCCACCAGCCGCCACTGGAGAGCAGGCATTGCGGGCTGGAGCCCCGGGATTAGACCGGCGCTTTGCATCACGACCGCTTCAGGACGTGCACTCCGGTTACATCCATGCTGCCTGGTTATGATGACCTGCTTATTACGCACTGGATAGAGGCAATGAAAAGGGGTGCAACAAATTAAGTCCCAACTAATGCAAATTCACCAGCTGACACAAATTAATTAGCACTTACCATAATTTAGATATCAGTAATTGGATTCTGCAAAACTTCGCGTTGCAGAAACGGTGCGTCACGACGCGGACGCGTAAAACTGCCGCGCGGCGAACTCGTAACGCTCCGTTTTGGAGAGCTTAGCGATGAGACGCGTTAAGGACTTTCAGCGTCCTGCGTGTCATTAGCTGCGGTCTTATTTTTCCACGAGGTCAGGTGGCTTCTCTGGTGTCCGCCTCAACAACAGCCAACAAGCAGCTCCACAAACAAGCAAGCACAGGCGGAATACACCAGAACTTAAAACCGACTTGGTCCACACGAAAAGCTATTTTCCTCCACGAAAGAAAAAGAAAATTAAAAAGTTGTTTTTTTCCTCCTGCTCCAAAATAGTTCCAAACGACGTCAAGTTCAGAAAAAATACCTTCCCAGTAGTGTTTGTTGGTTATTTGTGTCTTGTTTTTCCGTCCTGCTGCGGTGCTGAGGTGACCTGCTGCTGCTCGGTGTCTCTCCGTTACTACAGCGACAGAAGCGCAGACTGGCTGCTCTCTCTCGACTCTCTGACCGTCCTCTAACAGGAAGTGACGCAGCGCCTCGTCGCGTTGCTTACCAACAACATGCGCTCCTGCTCTCCATGCTTGTGGCACTAAGCAGGGACTTATATTAGATGTTATAGTATAGTCTGGCTTTGGCTGTGCAGCCTGTTAGTTTGTTTTCTTGTGTTTTAAACAGTGGAGGCTGGTCCATGGAGGAAGAGGAGGTTGCTCCTCCTCTATTTTTTGAGAGGTAAGAGGGAGACCAAAATATTAAAGGGACTATTTGTAACTTTCAGAAATGCTTGTTAACAGCGGCACCTTAAGTGGCCGTTAAGTCAACGAAAGTCAGCGTCGCGCTTGCTCGCTCTAAATAGACATGAACGAGCATTGCTCAACATAGTGAGGCGACACATGTCAGCTAAAACCACAATATCACTCTATATTTCAGCTTCTTGGCAGTAGCCTAATGTTAGCTGGCCAGACGGAGGTCTCTCCATGAACATGATTTAGATCTGATTCTAGTGTTGGCTTTCAGAGGCTGAAGCAGGAAAAGCCGGTCGGTGCCGGGGCTGAAGCACACGGTTCATTCCCATCCTGAGGCTGCAGTGATTGATTTTAAGAAATCTTGTAAGCCATTGTTTTACTGCTTAGTTTTTCGTTTTACATAAGAAAGTAGAGATAAGTAACATAGGCAACTAATGTTGTTATAATAATAATAATAATAATTTATAGTACTTGTCAAACTTAAGCACAAAGTGCAAACAAATAATAATAAATACATAAATAATAATATAAAAATAAGCCCCCCTATATGACATATAGGAATATGAGAGCACATATATCAAGCAGCACTGAGCTCATACTTAAAAAGGAGGTGTGAGTGCAAAATAAGAGAAATAACTAAATAAAATGACATGACACCGTGGGCTGGTTTTCCTCCTGTCCTCCCCAACTCTTTGAGTCACCAGCCGCCACTGGTTTTAATTCTGTGTTTTTAAGCCCACATGTATGTTCTATAAAAACAAAAGATGAATTAGATTTTCAAATGTTTTATGTTTTTATTTCTGGCACTATTTCAACACTCAATTTAGTTACTCGCTTTGCTTTCTACAAGCTTGCCCTGAACAATTCTGCATTCAAAGTTTATTTAATGTTTTTCCACTATTGCCACACACACACACACACACACACACACACACACACACACACACACACACACACACACACACACACACACACACACACACACACACACACACACAGTATATATTGTATATGTATTATTTATTTAGAATTTACTTTATATGTTTACTGTTAATTTTATTGGTTTTGTTTTATTATTTGTAACATGTTTGAAATCTATCTCTATCTATCTAAATCTGACTGTCAGATTAGATCAGGGATTGTGGGACCTGCTAATTACTAGTTGACCACAGAGTGGCACCACTGAGAACTATGATGTTACTGTATATCACAAAAAACACTATTACAATAACACTGAATGAGAACATTCTCCAGTCTTCCTCTAACAGGCATCAGAAGGTTTAACAAAGGTTTTAGGTTTAACAAGATGTTAGAGGTTAACCTCACCAAGAAGAAGAAAACCTGTTTTTAATGTTTACATGGATAAAAAAAATACAATGAGCCTCAATGCGGTCCGATAATTGCAGATTTTTTTTGCGCTTTGCATCTCAACTGTACTGAGATAACTGTCCATTTACATTTTTTGTGATAAATTCTTTCATTGCGTTTTTTTGTTATCTTAAAGGGGACCTATTATGCTTATTTTCAGTTGCATATGTAGTTTGGGTTTCTACTAGAAAATGTTTACATGCTTTTATGTTCCAAAAAAGCTTTACTTTTCTCATACCGGTCGTGCCGAAGCTTCTGTCTGAAACGCTCTGTTTGAGCTCCTGCGGAGGCGAACTCGGTTGCCCGAGTGATCAATCACAAGTACAAAACGGTGACAATATCAACTGCAAATGAACTGTGCTCTGAGGTCACTGTGTTGACGAATGGCACTATGTGGTTTTGGCAGAATTTCCAAGCTGAGCCTTCCTTAAAATCTGCTGCAGCTAAGAGCCAAATATTCTTCTGCTTTATTAACCAGTAACTGAAGCGTTTTAAAGGCTGACCAGGGAAAACTGAGGGCTGTCCGCTCGCAGAAAAGAAACCATTGTGCCGTTTTAATTTGAAACTGCGACTAAGTGTGTGCCGGGTGATAGAATTAATAATGTCAGAGTAATTCACGAGGTAGAAAATGGGCCGATGCACTTGGAAAATGAAAACTGACTTGGAAAATGGTCTTTGGAAATGAATCAGTAAGACAGAGAATACAGTGAATATCAGAGGAGCAATTGAGGTTAAAGCGGAGCTGAGTGAAATCACAGATGGAGTCAGCACTCTGCGTCCTGAAAGTGACACAGCACTTTCAGCAAAGCTGCAGCCCGGGAAACCGAGATAAAAATCAACAGCATCTGATAGCATATGCATGGTTTTCAGAGGAAGACGTTTATCACTTAATGATTTCCTTTTCAATCTTTCAAGCTCTGTCCTCAATGACGGTAGTTCATTTCAGTTTATGGTTTGATATTAGAGATTAGGGCTGCAACTGTTGCTTACTCTCATCATCAATTAATCTGCTAATTGTTTTTCAGATTAATAGATGAAGCATCTCATCTTAATATATCATAAAAAAAAAACCAAAAGACTATATAAAGATTATATAAAATGAAGAAAATCCAATTAAGTGATTAAATACTGCATTTGTTGATACATTTTTCTGATAATTGACTAACTGAAGAATTTTGCCGTACCAATAAATATAAACTCCATGATTTTGTTATAGCTCCAACTTTGTTTCAGGCAGTTCAGAAGCAGTGTTTCTGTGTGGGAGAGTAACTCCCTTAGGTGTGGACTTTGGGCTTTGTAACTTTGTATTTTACATGCACAAAAAACTATATAACACACTAAAGGAAAGGGAAAAAGCACAGTGAACTAACGGAAAATTTGAAGATTTGGGGATGCCATTAGACACGATAACAAGATCAGCAAACTATAATAATATAATATATCACAAGTAAGGACTAATTAATGTTGCCATTTCTCTTGTGAAAATACACATGGCCAAAATGTGTGGGCATATGAGGGCATCCCTAGCTACATACCCCTTGTCTTTAGTCATTGAATGTTAAATGATACAATGACATTCAGGTAATAGTGTGCTCCCAACTTAGTGGCAACAGTTTGTGTTTGGCTCGTTCCTGTTTCAACACATGACAATGCTCCTGTGCACAAAGACAGGTCCATAAAGAAATCATTTTGGTGTGGAAGAACTTGACCTTGGCCTGCACAGAGTCCTGACCTCAACCCATCCAACACACACCTTCTATGAGACAGACCTTATCACCCAACATCAGTGGCGGACCTCACTAATACTGTAATCGGAGCAAATCCCTGCAGGAGGTTCCAAAATATACATACAGTACGGGTGTAATGATAGTGAAGCCACATACTGTTTGTTTTGGTCATATAGTGCAGCGATCAAGGGGTTCTGTGGAGAAAACATGAAAGTAAAACCCAATATGATGATACAGCCTCTGTGGTTTATCTATGGGTATAGCTATTTACAACAAAAGGCCATTTATTACATTAAACAGTTTTAAAAGGGTCAATTCACCCCCTAAAATATTCTCTCACTTCCTTTTTAGCCGGAGATATACCTGCTTTTAACCACAGGCGCTCTCACAAGCCATAGTCTCTTATAGTCCGTTTGGTTAGTCTGAATCATAGTGAAATTGATACTTTTGGTTTGTTTTCTATTTAGTCTGGTTCGGTTTCATGGTGCGCAAATTAAAGCGGAGCAATGTAAAAAAAATAATTAGCTGAGCATAATCGCTCTACATATATTGAGCGTCGTCTTTTCTTGTAAAATGTTCGGTGTAATCACACCGGTGTTATATTATCTGTAACCGCTTATTGGGGGTGCTGGAGTAGATCCCAGCTGACATTGGACGAAGGCCGGGTACACCCTAGACAGGTCGCCAGACTATCACAGAGCTGACACAGAGACAGACAACCATCCACACCTACGGGCAATTTAGAGTCAACAATTAACATAACCTGCATGTCTTTGAACTGTGGGAGGAAGCCAGAGAACCTGAAGAAAACCCACGCTAACACAGGAAGAACATGCAAACTCATGCCCCAAGCCGGATTCAAACCTGCGACCCTCTTGCTGTTATAGAGAGATAACCCTGAGAGATTGTGTTCAGCTCTTCTATTGAAAAAACGTTGATACAGCAAACATTTGTACAGTTTTGTCCGTGTGGCTGAGCAGACTTTCTGTACACGTGCGTGCACTTGTGTGTGTTTGTGTAACCTGGTGTGTGTACGTGTGTGAAGATGATCGATGACAGTAATTAGAGGAGTTCACCAATGGGAAACATTGAGAAGCCAAACTGTATTATAATGGAGAGCGATGCGCGCTTGCACAATGAGCTGAGCAGCAGAGAAGAGATATAGAAAGTTCACTGTGTGAGAAAGAAAGTGAATGACAGAGAGCAAAAAAAAAGAGAGGCATCGGACACAATGGCTTCTCCGAGAACACACGCAGAGCTAATGATTTCTGCTATTATCACAGTTTTCAATTTGAATGCAGAAGCTCTCAGCTGAACGCCCAGCGCTGCTATCCTAGGGACGGACGGAGACGGATTCTCTCTTGGTGGCAGGACAATTAATGTGTTAATGAGGAGATGACCGCTGTGAGATTAACTACTGCATTATGATAACAGCTCTGTGTGTGACACTGTGTGTGTGAGTCAGACAGACAGAAATGCAGCTTTACTGTTATCCTATGGCTACTCCCTTTAGCTGCTCAGTGTGACCAGGGCACTTTGCCTCAGGACAAGAGTTCCCAAAATAAAGAAGGCTGCCGACTCAAAAGTAAATTACCACATTTCATGGCTAACTAATCATTCTGAAGGCTTAACAAGGCTTAAATACTTAATTTAATAGGCTTAACTGCGTATGACTAAAAGCTTAAGAGTCATCAGTTTTCATCAAATGGAAGATAAATGGGCTCATAACAGGTGGGCATTAAAAACAAAAGGCCATTTATGTTTAAAGCTGCACTAATACTGTAAATAGTTTTATATTCACAGCAGGTCAAACAACTGCGTGTAATGTGAAATGCTCATAGTGAACCCACAGAGAATGATCACCCAAGTCTGCTCTCCTTTTAGCGTCCGTCAGCTTATTGTTTTGGTTTTACGGCCAACAGCAACAGTTTTTCCTTTTCATTGTTAAAGTGGATTGAAGAACTCCAGACTTTAAGGAGCAATATGTAGCACTGACAGCTGGCGTTTCAAAATTTAAAACATTGGAGCCGGGCCCGTCCGCTCCTCCGGTGTGACTGATGCCAGTTAGCAAACCTTTTCACAATTTGAGGGTTACCTTCTAGACACAACCGCGTTAGCCTCCAGGCAGCAGTAGACAGAATCACTCCACCGGCTGTGTTTCTCAAATACTTGCTGCCTGATATATTTACACCTGAACCATTTCATCATCAACTGTGTTAGGAAACAGCTCAGGTCTAAGTTCACATCCTTTCAGGTGTGGACATGAGAAACACCCATATACTTATAATCAGTTTTGGAAATAAACTTTTTTGTCCACCTGCCATTGCGTCTGGTGGATTCCAAAATCTAGCGGACACTCAATAGATTGCCATTGTTTTTTTGGCTGAAGCAAATCTAGCAGCCACTTGCATATTTTACCAGCATTTGGCTCATGGCTGGTGATATTTTCCAACCCTGATTATAATTGATTCTTTTTTCTTTTTTCTCTTTTGGCTGCAAACCAGACACTTTTGATGTTGTGGTGGAGAGGAGGAGGACACTGGACAAACTGTTATCCATCATGCATAACCCCGACCACCCTCTCCACCAACTACTGGACAGACAACAGAGCTCTTTCTCTAACAGACTGATTCAGCTTCGCCGTCACAAGGGCCGATACAGGCAATCTTTCCTGCCTAAAGCAATAACTCTCTACAACACCTCACCTCTGTCTAACAGAGAACTCTCAGCTTTATAGTTTCTGTCTCAACCAGACTCCATTCTGTTTTAGTCCTGTAATATTCTTGCACATGTTGAATTTTGAACATTTACTACCTCAATTATTTTGTGTTTAAGAACAAAGCATTGTAACTTGCACACTTTGCTAATGAATATAGTATGTTATTGCACACTTGCTAATGTATATAGTGGGTTATTTTATGTTTAGAATTTTTATGCTAGTTGTAGTAGTCGGGTATATACACTCACTGGTCACTTTATTAGGCACACTTGTTCAATTGCTTGTTAACACAAATAGCTAATCAGCCAATCACACGGCAGTAACTCAATGCATTTAGGCATCTAGAGGTGGTGAAGACGACTTGCTGAAGTTCAAACCGAGCATCAGAATGGGGAAGAAAGGGGATTTAAGTGACTTTGAATGTGGCATGGTTGTTGGTGCCAGACGGGCTGGTCTGAGTATTTCAAAAACTGCTGATCTACTGGAATTTTCACGCGCAACCATCTCTAGGGTTTATAGAGAACGGTCCAAACAAGAGAAAATATCCAGTGAGCGGCAGTTGTGTGGACGAAAATGCCTTGTTGATGTCAGAGGTCAGAGGAGAATGGGCAGAGTGGTTGGAGATGATAGAAAGGCAACAGTAACTCAAATAACCACTCGTTACAACCAAGGTATGCAGAATACCATCTCTGAACGCACAACACGTCCAACCTTGAAGCAGATGGGCTACAGCAGCAGAAGACCACCCGGTACTAGCACCACTTTATTAGGTACACCTTGTACCTAATAAAGTGGCCGGTGAGTGTGTATTTATAGTTTATTACAATATTCTTTATATTTTGTATTCTATGGATATATTTCTCTGGTGTTGACATGTATATTTTATGTGCTGTTCAAGTGCATTGCCTGGATAACCTGCTACTGTAACACAATCATTTCCCAATTTGGGATCAATAATGTACATCTATCTATCCATCTATTTTTAAATATCTTGTAATCCTCTGCACATAACAGGAAATAAACCTGGACCCATTCAGAACATGTATACTGTATTTATTTCTTGGACTCACACTCATGTACTGACAGTCAACTTGAAGAAAAAGTATCATCATCACATTTCAAGAGTGCACAGCTTGTCTACTTTTTACAAAAATGAATATACCAGAACCTCATGTATGTGGTCCAGTATGTGAGAGAGGATTTGAGGTCAGCGGGCAATAGAAGAACGGTTAGTGGGAGCAGACAGACTGCAGGGAAGTGGAACTATTAGAGTAAAACATTAACACTCTCAGACTGGAGTCGCACCTTAATGAGTCATGCAACACTGAGCATACCCCCACTGATTAACTTTTAAATGCAACCCTGATTGTTCATCTGCAAGGAAGAGTGTCTCATTTGCTTTTGAGTAGTAGACGCCCGTGCTCCAGGGGACATTTAACTGACAAGGACATAAGCATAACTCCAGTCATTTAGATTTTTAAATTAAAAGGACGCATAGTTTAATGTTTTGATATATACTGTGCACAATGTATAATGCCTTTACTATCAGTACAAAAGCTATTACAAAGATAATTCAATTACAAGAGTGGAGACCTGTTTAAAGTTTAAGTTTCTAACCTGAAATATGATATAGGCCCAGCTCAAGCACTTCAGCCATTTCCTATCATTCCCATCAATCACCACAAGACTCAAACAGGCACATAGCACAGGCTACGAAGCACAAAATGCAAAGTACAGCTACAAATCAAATGTTTGACCCAATGATGGCGCTACATGAAAAGCCAGGGGATCAAAGTTATTATAATTCATTCTGAGGGAAACAAAAGGTGTGGACTGACCGACCAACACTGTCATAGAGTTAATTCAGTTATATAGGAGGTAGAGATTTTTAAGGACTGATTAACCTTTGAAATTTTTCTTTAGTTTCGATACAATACATGAGTTTTGGTATCAATACCAAAACTAGAGACCATCATGTGATGGCATCACACCAGCTGCGACACCAAATCGGCCCGGGTCCACAACCATCTTTGAACTCAGCCTTCATTTTGATGTCAACTACACACATGTAAAATATCATGACTGCATCTTGCACGGTTGTGATGCTGTTGTTGTTGTTGTTCGTCTTTTGACTGCTCCCGTTAGGGGTCGCCACAGCAGATACGCAGTCAGCATATTTCATATGGTATAGGTTTGACCTTCCTGATGGGGATACATGTTTTGGTGGTTGGAAACCTGTGACCCTGGACACGGGGAGATCAAACAGAAAGGCTCTGCCCAGACTGGGGATGGAACCGGGGACCTCCTTAAAGTGAGGCGACAGTGCTAACCACTGCTACAGCCACACCTATGGATGTGAAGCTATTGTGGTCACAAAATCTGACAGACAGAAAAATAAACTCCTGACAAGGTACTCAAAACTGCTTCTGTGGTAGTTCCTGCTACAGTAGGTGTCTCCAGGACCGCATTTTGCCATGATGAGGAGTCACAAGGTGAAAGCAATATCAGCCACACGTTTTCGTGGCTGGGAATGATTCATTTTTCAATACCTCACTAAAATTGAGCAAAGTTTTGATTTAAATCAGGAACTGTCTGATCAGTAAAGAGGAGTATGAAGCTGTTCAAGCATTGAATTCTAACTTTTGGTCCAGTTTTTGATACTCTGTGCTATGGACGAGACAAAAATAAACTGTTTTTCCACTGATACTTTTGCAAGTTCAATACATACCGGATCTACAATGGTACGTACGTACTGCGTCCAGGATAAAGCCATATGCTCGCACTCTAAGTCCGACACTGACAAAGTCTCTGGCCTTCTCCTGCCACTGTATAAATGGAAGCATACACAGCCTTAACTAATATTACAAACTCCCTCGAGTGCCGTGTGACAAAGTGTAGCTTGCTTTAAGCAGTGCCAGAGGTGAGTGACTGATACGTGTTTTACCCTCGGGGCTTACCGTATAGTAGCTGTATGCACTCACTGCTGAGACTGTTCAGTACTACGAACTCGTCGTGTACGCTCGACGTGATTCGACTCGGCTGCTGATACCAGCTCTCGTACATACTCTGTGGCAGTCATAGTGTATTCTCAGTGCTTGTTAGCCTGTGGGTATTATTCCTGGCTGTCTGCAGAGTTTGAGAAGACTCACTGCTGGATTTTTGTTGATTTACCAGATGTATGTCAGTTACAGCTTAATATTTTGACAGGATAAAGAAGCATATAGCTTTACTTAGAGGTCTGGACCCAGGTACACCGAGGCAACATAACCTACTGGCACTGTGATGGACAAACTTTGGCCAATATCAAAAAAAAGGGTTGATGCAATACTGCAACCAAAGAGTTATATCAATTCATCTCTGATCGTCTCTATGAGGGCTGGAAGTAACAAAAATGAACTGATAAAAATGGATGTGAAATGAAAACTGGAGTGATTAATTATGAACTGTTATATTATCATTTGATTAATTTAAAGCCGATTTGATTAAAACAGTGATGATATGATGAAAACAGAGCCGTGTTTCATCATTTTCCCCCGTCTTACATTCATCATTCATAACACGAGATTGCAGTTTATCATCAAGGTAAGTGGCCTCAAAGGTGGGAGTAAGAAGAAATTATTGGAAAAAAATGGAAGTGATGATTACAAATAGATAAAGGAGGTAATAAAATGCATGTGAATTGGAAAATATTGACTTTGAAATTGATTGACATTTTATTTGAAACAGTGCTGCTCTGATAATCAACTGGGTTGTGTTACTGTCTACCATCCATCATTCACAAAACCCAACTGGCATTTGTTAGATATATTGCGATTTTTTAAATCTAATTCTAGGAAAACTGTCATATTATAAAGAACAGATCAGCATATGCATAAAATCTGAGTTTACTTTTTTATGCAATCACAACAGTGGGATCTGCATTTGCTTTTATCGCAGTCCCTGTAACATCAAAACACACACAATGAACCACTGCATGTAAACTATTAATTAAAAATTGATAGTGTTTTTGAGAATCAATACAGTATCACAAAACAGGCAATTTTTGTGTTTAGATAGCTAGCACACCCAAGCCCCCAGGAAGAGTGCCAGGCTTTGAAGCAAGTTGTCGTAGTGGCCAAACGGAGGAATTACTAACTTCCGTGTCCGTCACTTGATTCCATTAGGCCCAAAAAGACTTTTCCTCATAGACTTACATTGGGAAAGAGGTGTGAATAACTCAGTGGATGATATTTTCACTTGAATAGCCCTCATTTAAATCAAATAAAAGTTGTAAAACAGCCAAATCCAGAGTTATTTCCTTCCTCCGTTCATGTGAATGAGACCCAGACCGAAGCTGGATTGAGGGCAGGAAGGCGGGGTTAAAGAGGACGCGACTGCGCCTGCTCTATGGGCCCAATGGATGCGGAAGATTGCTGGAAGATCCAGGTATTATTATTTTGCGTTTTGCCATTTTGACTTCATGCAGCGCCACTGAGAAACTTTCAACGAACGGGCGCCCGCCTCCAACGCTGTATCCAGTTCTCTTTATACATCCATGAGCACAGCCCGTGATCCCTCAGGAGGCGACTTCGCCAGGAGGAGAGCTGGCGGCAGATCTGGAGAAAGACCTTCACTTAGCGGCTGTATAGCAACTCAAACTCAGCCAGTGCAAACCACAGCGGGCCGATAGCCAGTGACAGCGCTCAGTCTAACCTTGATGACGTCAGCAACAGAGAAAGTTTGCTGATTCGGCTGGGACTCTGGGCGGTCTGGGATCGATTCTTGTCTCATTAGTGGTCTGAGGAACAGTAAATTCAGTCAGTGGGCGTGGTTTTTGATTGGCATTTTGGGCGGTAGTAAAAAGGAATTGCATCCTGTATAGGAGAAATGTCAGTTGGGTTTTGTGAATGATGAATAGTAGACAGTAACACAGCCCAGTTGATTATCAGAGCAACACTGTTTCAAATAAACGTCAATCAAGTTTAACAAATCAATTGACAATTCATCACTTTATTTTTAAAGTCACATACATTTTCACCACTTCCATTATTAATTCGTAGCACATTTTCATCCCCTCCATTTCTTTCCAATTATTTTTCCCAGCCTTGAGGCCCCCTTTCCTCAATGACAAACAGCAATTTAGTGTTGTGAATTATGAATGATGAATGTAGGACGTGGAAAATTATGAAACATGCCTCTGTTTTCATCATATCACGACTGTTTTAATCAAATTGGCTTTAAATGAATCCAATCATATGTACATTTTTCACTCCATTTTTCAATTTGCATGCGTTTTCATCACCTCCATTTTCACCAATTAGTTTTTGTTACTTCCAGCCCTCATAAGTCTCAACAGAAAGCTGTGTTAAATTCACAGAGGCAGTATTTGTTGCAGGGCTGCTGTATGTATTGCATTGGACTCTAAGTGTTACTTTCATTCCACCTCATTTAACAGTAGAGAGGAGCTCTGCATCAATATGACAGTCCAAGAGAAATGTGTTTTGTCATTCCACATCTGTTGCCACCAGCCTCGTCTTTTAGGGTCAAGCCACTCTTCTTCTTCCTCCTCTTTTATTAACTAACTTCAACTACAAAACTTCACTATGGTGCATCCCATTTCTAAAAAACAAAAATACAATGTTGCTGTTTCTGAAATAAGCTAATGTGAAGGTGACATGCCTCCTCGACAGGTATTGAAACAAAAATGCGTTGACACTAACATGTATAGTTTGATAATGAAAGAAAGAAGGGTTGTTTCATCCTGACCTGAATATAAAAATACAAACTGATTTTACACATCTTAATATGGTTTAACCTTCTGTAAACAGATCTGGAAGATAAAACGGGCAGCACTTGTGTAGATTTGCTCTCTAGTCTATCCAATTTTCTACGTGAGCAGCTCCCCTGTGGAGACGCTTTCATGGTGTTTAAAGAATAGAAAGAACATCGACAGGCTGCGAGGAGAACCACAGACTCTGAACATGCGTTAAGAACTGGATTCAGCCTTTTTACCTTTCAATAAGATGGCAGCAAGAAAATTATCTGTAACCAATCTACAAAGGAGCTCTTTTAGATGTAGAAAAACAACATACAAACCAAAGAGGAGAGAGATGCAACTTGTTATTCGGGGTAAAACTTTGAATTCTCCGATTTTAACACTGATATTACCCAGAATCACTGGACACCCAGGGGGTCCGTAGCACTCTCTCAGGGGGTCCGCAAAATAATTTGCTATGAATTCTAAAATTGTGCTGTATCATTAAAAAGTACATATCTACAGATGGGGACCATTTGCACCAATAGATCAAGCATATTGTGTCCATTACTCCAACCCACGTTAGCTTTGGGCCAATAGAAACTCTGATATGATTGTGACACATCACGTCAATCTGTCATGAATCAGTCACTTCACTCAGAGCGCAACGAACCATTCCTGCTGTTGCTTAGCTTATTAAAGTATGGAGAAATACTTGAGTCAGTCCATATCGTCAAGTGACGCTAAGCCCAAACTAGCTAACTTGAGAAAATGTGACCACAGTTATATCGAGCAACAGCAACCAGAGACCAAAATGCGTCATGTGTCTTCAGGTGCTTGCGAACAAAGCCATGAAGCCGGCCAAGCTAAAGCGACATCTGATTACAAAGCACCCTGAATATCAGAGAGCAAAACAAAGTGGTGTTATCATGATTCATGATTATCACTAAACAGGTCTGGAATATTTAGGTTGAAAAGTTTTAGAACACGAATAGCTCCAATGGCATCTAAGAGTACAAACGGTAGTAAGCATTATGCTTAATCGATGTTATGATTATGAGGGGGTTGTTACGTGTGAGGTGAATTTATAAGGGAGAACCCAAACGCAGAGTCACAGGCAGGAAAGTTGTTCAAAGTAAAAGCGAGCTTTAATAATATTAAGCTGAATATATCGAAACAACAAAAAGGCAGGGCATCAAGAAAAACCAAAAATGCAGGGAGGGGAACAAAGTACAAAAGAACAAATAGAAACAAACAACAAAAACCAAACAGATGACAAAACCAAAAATACACTAACCAGTGAAACACGGGGAACACCAGGAATCAGGGCAGGAGGTAACAAGAAACACGGAGGACCAGGTAGACGGGGCTGGAGAGACAAACGATCCGACAAGGGCAGAGGGGAACACACAGGCTTAAATACAAGACATGATTAACACAGGTGAAACAAATCAGGGCGGGGCAGACAATCAACAAAAGGCGGGAAAACAAACAAAGGTGGGAAGTAAAACCAGACAAGAAACACGGAGGACCAGGTAGACGGGGCTGGAGAGACAAACGATCCGACAAGGGCAGAGGGGAACACACAGGCTTAAATACAAGACATGATTAACACAGGTGAAACAAATCAGGGCGGGGCAGACAATCAACAAAAGGCGGGAAAACAAACAAAGGTGGGAAGTAAAACCAGACAAGACACAGGAGGAGAGAATTACCAAAATAAAACAGGAAACACCGGAATAACATAAAAGAAACCAAAATCACATAAACATAACTAATAACAAAAGACTGGCAAAGCCAGAACACGACAGGGGTCCTTGGGAAATCTTCTCCCCTTTCAGGGGTCCCCGGACCAAAAAAAGTTTGAGTACCGCTGCACTAAAGCAAGTCATTTCTGTTGAGCTCATCATGATACCAAAACGTCAAGATTCAGGTAGAATCCTTTTGTACCTGACAATCCACTCATGATCTGCCTCACTTCACAACACCATATTGATCCACATTTAAGAATATCCCTACTGGGTTTGTTTGTGATTGATTGTTGGATCTGATGTGGGATCACATTTAGCCGAGCTGCTGCGTTAATGGCAGCTGTGGATGGCACAGTTCCAGACGATTTACAGAAACAGGCAGAAACACACACACACACACACACAGAGAGAGAGGCAGTGTACAGGCCTATCATTTCACTCACTGCAACTGACTAGTCAGATAATCTGCAGGGATAAACTGGATCAATCATGAATCACAGTGATTTTCTAAAATCTGGACGTTCAGAAGACTGCATGTTGGCGAGGAGATAGAGCCAATCTGCCTGATCTGGCACCCAACGCTCTGCAGCACCACTTAAGACCGGGAATACCTGCAGTCTGCATTTCAAAGCCAGAGTCGTGGGTTCATTTTTTGTTACAGATACTGATTCAAGCTTGACTGTTATGTTCTGTCTCTGTATCAGTGCATAATAGAAATCAAAGACCACAGAGAAAAGGTGTATTTGTGTGGTGGTAAACAAAATTGCTATTGTTTTTTTGGACAATAAGTCAGCATATTTCCCAAAAGTATCCCTTTAAACTTAGAAATGCACATGCCTTGAAGCAGTTGATGCGATATTAGTATAGAATAGAATAGTATGGTATAGTAATAGTATAGAATAAAGTCATGACTTTATTCTTGTAATATTACAACTTTTTTTCTCGTAAAATTATGACTTAATTCTCATATTACGACTTTTTTTCTTGAAATAGTATGACTTTATTCTCATTAAATTACGACTTTTTTCTCGTAATATGACTTTATTCTTGAATCTCAGATTCAATGTGGCCCTAATACTCCGTCGTAGATATCAGTATACGACATATAACAAATAAAACCAGGAATTATAACAACAGGACATATGGTTGGACAAATA
Organism: Sebastiscus tertius; assembly: GCA_916701665.1. Classification (NCBI taxonomy): domain Eukaryota; kingdom Metazoa; phylum Chordata; class Actinopteri; order Perciformes; family Sebastidae; genus Sebastiscus; species Sebastiscus tertius. The sequence goes on from CAKAOH010038896.1 coordinate 38,644, forward strand.
ACAAAAGAAAAAATATAATTTTATGGCACAATAAATATATATGTAAACATGTTTATGACTGATGTAAAGAAAACAATGACTGAGATGGTTAACGTGACTTGAATCCGTGCATTTAGACAGTAGGCTAATAACTTTTCTGGTTCTTCATGAGGCATAAAACATGTACTGTATTGGAAATACTTTTTTTTTGTGTCAAAAAAAAAATCACAATTATACGAAGTAAAACTGTAAGACTAAAAATATGAGCACACTCCTGCTGGAACCAAAAAGTCTTTAGTACATTAAAGTGAACAAAGGTGAGGAATAACTCTGCTGAATGCAAAGAAGAGAAACACACATTTCACAATAAAAGAGGATTCCAGGATAACCAGTGGTGTAGGTTATTTATGAAGCAATAGCCACTTTTTCCAAGTTATATCAACGTAACAAATATAATTCTGGCAAACCACATCTCTCCTTCCTCCCTTGCCTTCGCTCCCCCTGCCTTTCTTTTAATTTCTCATCTGAGAGACCACAGGGTTGCGGCTGACATTTGGCTGATAGATAACAGCTCACAGCGCAGCCTGATGCCAAGGTCTCCGGCTGCTCAGATGAATCCTGCTCTCGGTGATCAGAGGAGTTGCACGGTGAGCGTGTGAGTCTGCACCACCCATGGATCATCCCACACAGAGTTGGAGGTGGAGGTAGAGGAGAGACCTGAGGGAAGGAAGATGGATAATTAACTTTACCTTTTCAGACAAGACTTTTCCACGCTCATGTGAAAAGCTTCTTCAGTTCTGACAGCGAGGTGGCAGCCGTCCCAGTCACGGGGCACCACCTTTAAAGAGTGACTGAAAGGTGGCCTGTGGAGTTTTCTTATAAACTACAAAAGATATGCTTACAGCTGCATTACTATGCTTCTTATAGCACATTACTGTTAATCAGTAGAATAGCGTGAAACCGGCAACATGTAGTGAATCATGTGCATGTTCCATTAAGATAGTAGTCCTTATAACAATGCATTGTCATCCCAACTCGCCACATGCTGACGCTTAGTCAGACCCCTCGGCGTCACTCCTCGGTCGCAGTAAACACATGGTTAATGTTGTGAAGTAAAAAAAAAACATGTGCTTAGGGTCAGGCAATACACCACTGTAATTAGGTTTAGGAAAAAACAACATGGTTGGGCTTAAAACTACTACGTTTGTACAGTGAAAATGACTCTGAATGTTGTGAAGATGGGACACAAGCAGCGGTCTCCTGGATGAAAGTCTTGTGTTTGTTGATTGTATCGCTCCCAATCTTCTAATCCAGCTTCAAATCCAACCTTTTATTCAAACACATCCCCTACAGGCAGGGAGATATACACACAGTGTAGACAGTTTGCAACATGCTGAATTGTTCAAGGCAACACTTACTAAGTTTGACTACATTGCAAAGTGAAAGTGAAGCTATTTAAATGACTTTTTTGGACCCAATTTGTTGGCATAAAGCTCACTGACAGCTGGTGAGTTCATTGCGAAGATCTCCCTAAATTCCCCCTCAGGCAACAATTAGTTCCCGAAAACGTATTCTTGGTATTCTTTCGGGAGAGAGATGCAGCTTTAAGCCTCGAGCGAACTCTCAGAGCCAAACCACAGACTACTACAGTAGTTCCACACACAGCGTCCCTCAAGTCAACAACAGCAACATAAACCTGAGAATCTAATTATGCACAGAAGATTTAAAGAATGTTTGGATTATATTTGGAGTCTAAACCATCTGGTTGTAGCAGTAAATCCCACACTGGTAGCAGCTAAACTCTAATGGGATCAATGTTAAATGATCCTGTGTGGGTGTGGGCTTCTGCTGCTGGTTGGTGGGTATTAACTTTTTTATCAAATCTACCAATATATTTCACTACTGACATCACATCCAGGGACGGTTTAAGGCGTAGGCAAGATATAGGTGGTCGCCTAGGGCATTTTCTGCATTGAGGTAACATATGAACAAATAAATAAATACATTTTTTCACCCTGTAACTCTTGTTGTAGTGGTTCTGACTTAACACTTAAGCCAACAATATCAGGGACCAATTTTGTATTTATATCATAATAAATTAATTTATTATAGATTAAAAGATAGATAGATAGATGGATAGATTAAAAATCTTAATTTGTGTCTTAAAACCATTGTGATGTCTGATGTGTGTTGCGGTTTACGGGGCTAGGGTTAGGGTTCTGGGGGGTTGAACCCTAACCCTAACCGTATGGCGCCAACAGCGATGGGCGAGGGGTTCCAAATCCGAATTTTGCCTAGGGCACCAAAAGGGCTAGAGCCGGCCCAGATCACATTTCAAATTAATTGCCACCGGGGACGTAATCATAGAGTGCGTTGGAATATCGCAGGAATTATTCCGGTTTTGAGAAACTTGGATATGTGATGCGGAGTACTCAGATAAAAACCAGGATACTGTTGCATGTGAACACCATATCTAGGTTTGTTGCTACGGAACAAAGCGACTGAGATGCTTAGATATCAAGTCAATAAGAACATATTAAATCTATAGCTTCCAGGTTTATACATTTAACAATATGTGATATAAAACATGTGACATCTTGACAATTTCAGATATGAGCTCTCACATATTCTCAGAGGCTGAAATGAAAATAGCAGCAACAACATGTGTGTCATGTCTCTACCGTACTGTACATTTATTGTACTTAGAGAAGTCACACTTGCCACATGTTTCGGCGGCAGCTGTCATGAAAGAAAGCAATAAATGTCAGGAGACTGGAAATCATATGTTCCTTTTTTTAGACTGTACAGTAGGATTCAGGGTTCAACACTGTCACACACTCCCCCACCTGCCTCGACTGTTCATTATGGTCTTCTGTGTTTCTTATGAGGATTTCTCTGTCAGCTTTTATTTGAATGCAGCAGCAGTGATTTCAGCACAAACCTGACCAAGTGAAACACACAATAAGTAGATCTTTTATGTATTAATCTTTATCTATTTATTGCATATTCATCATTAATACCACATTAAAATTCGGTAGACATGGTTATTTTATTCATAGTGAGGGCGAAAGCTCTCTTTGTAAACTCTATCTTTTTTCATGACTTGCAATTATTATTTTACAATATATACACATCAGTCATTTTATTTCAAACTGACTCAAACTCCCCCAACTCCTACCCAATACAGAAACAAGAGGGGTCTGTCTGTCTATAGAGTGGCTTAATTGCCTATAAAGCTATTGCCAAGAAAACAAAAAAAATATATAAATAAATACAATAAAATGATTAAATTTTTAAGAAGAAGAAATACATAAATAAAATAAAATAAAATAATAATAATAAAATCAAAAGACAAACTTAAAAACAGTGTGTTTCCACCTCATCTTTGACTCTTTTATAGAAGAAATATACATTCCCCTCTTCAGGAGATACCTTTCTGTCCTGTCCTGCAGCCTATATGACATTATTTCATATGCAGCTACTCACCCAGTCCTGAAAAAGGGCTCTCCACAGGCATCTTACCTCCCCTCTCTTTAACTCATCAACTGTGAGTCTGAGGACTTGTCAGTCATTTTTCTGGACAAGCAAACAACCTGCAAATCCTCTGGTCGTTAGAGTGAAAGTAGGCGCTCAACATGCGGCCCTGCGGAGACAGCTGTATCATATGAAATACATCAGTCATGTTAATCCACAGATTTGGACGTCTTTTCATTCCTAATGGTGTGTCAGTCAGTCAAACAGGCAAAGAGTCACTTGGTGACATAATGAAGGAAGTGCTGCAGGTGTTCTTATGTAGAAAGAGAAATTAATGACTGAATTTTGAGGAAAGAAATGATTATTTTAAGAGAGGACTCCATGCTTTTGCTGCTGGTGCAATACAGTTCACTGTATTGCACCAGCAGCACATGCTCAAGTCTCTTTCTATTGCTCCTCACCTTCCTTTTGCACCTGCTGCAGAGACTCCATGTGTGCACACACTCTGACTTCACTATTTGAATATGAAAAGCATTTCCTCTTAGAGCACTGCTTTGTGCATTGAGCAGCTGTAAGCCATCATATTCATTAGGATCAGTAGGAGGTGTTTGTAGCGTAGAGAGTGATGGGTGGTTTCTGCTGCCCCCTGGTGTTAGAGCACTGTTAATATCTGGTAGTTAGCATTCAGCCAAAGGCAGCTGGAGATCATGTTTGAGTATGTGATTGTGGACAATGTCATTCCAAAACCACGGGCGTTAATCTGCTGCTAAAACAACAACAACAACAAGAGCATTAGTATCCAACAGGGATATTGGGTGATGAGGCTCACAGTTGGGTGTTAGATGGGGTTGAGGTCAGGACTCTGTGCAGGAGGAGGCTAAGATGTGGCTTTGTTCCAAGCATACTGAAACTTTTAATGTTCTTCAGGCTATTCTAAAACAAAGAAGTTAAATTCAGATCAATATAAAGTCCACAACCTTCATTGAAAAGCTTTATTCAAAAACAGAGATGGTAGGAATAAAGTTTGAATTCGGTGAACATTGCAATAAGCCACAAATTGAGTTACAAAGTGCTCAGTCAGTCGTCTGTACAGTGAACGTGGATTTGATAAATGACAAACGAAAGCTCCATGAAAAGTACAAACGTGAGAAACTGCTAAAACTTTGTCAAGTCTGAAAACTGAACTCGAATGAAAAAGTGGAAAACGACCTAAACTGACATAAATAAATGTCAGCATGTCTTCAAAATATGCAGATGAGCTATCGACTCGAAGGCCACCGTACCGGCTCTGTCATCATGGAGAGAAGTGATTACTGTGTCAAGATGTGTGTGTTTTCTTTTTCTTTTTCTAGCATGGCTCAATTAATCGATTGAACAAGCAAAAACAATATTGATCGACGTCTTTGGCCCTTGATACAGGATCACAGTCGCTTAAAGCAGCAACCTCCGCAGGCAAGATACTGATGCTGACGTTTTGTCACCAACATCCATGTAAAATAGTAGATTTGTCATTTTGCTATGGCTTGGATTCAATAATAATCACATTAATAATTATCATCACCATCACAAGTAGAAGATTCAGCCAATCAGCTAATATAAGAGAGAGTTGAGTAGGACAAAATGCCCTACAGACTCGTTTGTTTCACAAAACCTTAAAAATCTAGACAAGATTTTTGAAATACAACCTCGAGAATCAATCTTACAATTTTATATATTTTTTAAAAAAGGGACTAGTCTACCCAATTTCCTTTATGTGGAGGAATCAGATGTGAAAAATAATGAGAATTTGAAATGACAAAGCAGAGTTAACTTCAATAGCTTCTGTGGGAGCTCACCGCGGAGCTAAATTAATCATTTCGGGTATTTTATCTTTTCTGTTACCTTCTTATCTGATCATTTTTAACAGATTCCAGATCCCTCTGTGTGGTACACACATAGTACAGGTTTATAATGCGTTTTCAATCCAAATACAGAAAAAAACCCACACACAAAGTAAAAAACAGAGCTCCATTGTTGTCCAAAAACTGTTAAAAACACATCAATGAGTCACACTGTTTCACTGAGTGACATGTTCCTTCATTATCATGAACACACACGCTGTAGTTCATCTTAAATTAATCCCACACACACACCGCCTTGCTGCTCTAAATACCAACTAGACAACAAAATGGGTATTAATCCGCCCCTGAAAAGAGTCCCCAACAAATCTCTTTCCTCCTGTTTGAGTAACGTTTGATAAAAACTACAGTGCCCAGCTGTTTTAGGAGATTACTGAGCCTTTTAAAAACTTTATATTTTATTTTAGAAGATTTGTATCTTCAGTAGGAACCAATGGCCGTGGGGCCGAGTGCCTCCGACAGGCCGGTCTTTGTTATTGACAATTAAAAAAATATAGAATAACGCCAGCCTTTATCCTTTAAAGTGTGAAAGGCTTCTGGCAGATTTAGTTACGTATAATTAAATTGAGAACATTACACTCATGGCTGATTTCCACTGAGTGATTCAGTTTGGCTTCCTCACCCACACCACGTGTGATCTGGTGATGGGATGGCTTTAGTTTCACTGGCATTTCCAACATCAGACATGGAAACTGGCACATTTTACATGGCAGCAGAATATTTGAAAATACCAAGAATGTTTTTTCTGTGAAAGTCACACAAACCATCGACAGCAGACGATGGGACCTCACGACAGCTGCAGCGCCGTAACTCTTCCCTTCCAGGTCAAGTCTGGTTTGAATGTGGTCACATTAACACTCAAGGTTAATAGAGAAACATATTAATGCGTGTGCTGTAATAAATCTCAAATTTAATCAGCATTTTATATGCACCAGGAATTAAATATTGGATTAATGGATAGATGGATAGATAGACCATGAAATACTGTGAATGAACCAATTTGAAGTTGTAGTACAGATGTTCTCACATCAAGTAAGCCTTTTTTTTTAAAATGTATTTCCTAATTAGGATATCTAATTCACATTTGCAAAAGACATTGCAAAAACCTCTCAGAAAACCACTCAATTATCAGACATTAATCTCCATAAATGTTACACCGTCACTGATATTTGGATGGATTGCCAAAAATTGGACAAAAAGACACAAACAAAATGACCTGATTAAAACTTTTTTGACATGAAGACACAGAATATCAAAATCAGAAAGGGCTCAATAATCAGCTGACACACAGGTTGGATTCGGTCGTGTCTAGAAGGGAATCCGCAAATTGTGAAATCTGATCTGAGATCTTCAAAAACTTGCAAAAACTCTCGCCAGACTCGCTGCCCGACGAACTATCCTGACCTTAACTACTCCAGGGTCAATGCCGAACCTTATTCATCTCGCGAGAGTTTCCCCAGTTTGCTGGTTCCCTTCTTGACACATGACCGTTAGATTCAGGACACAAGTTAGAAACAATTTACACAACATATTTACACCCATGTTGTTTTATCACCCACCCATCCAAAGTAGAATCTAACTTCCACTCCGAGCACTTCACAAAGAAACACCACTGATACAGCAGCAATAATAATTAAAAAAATCAAAATAAAAAACAGAACAAAACCACCGTAGCACGATATACATTTCAATAGGCACAGCAGAGCATTGGCAAACGTAGTGCACATTCAATGGTGTAGGTGTAGTATATGGCTCTCTGTTAGACAGAAGTTCATTAACAAAAGAAGATGGTTAAACATGACGCTCCGTTTTTTAAAATCGCGGAAACAAGATCCAAGACACGGCTCCTTTTTGGCCTGAAGAGTTGAATGTGATAGTAGAATAACAGAGTGACTTCCAAGCAACCGGATATGTCCTTCAAATTGACTCGTCAATGTTACCGTGTGGAAAAACAAGCGCTCCCGCACAGCTCTACATCACATTTGACGGGGAGTCAGGGATTGCTACACACAGCATGAATCAAACTCCTTCAAGTATGAAGAAAACAATTCGACAAACTTCATTTCTTGAACAAGTCGTCTGTGAAAAGAGGATGAACGAGCAGCTGCGTACACGTTGTCCCTGACACAGAGAATGGTAATGTACTGAGCTGGTTTGTTTTCATCCAACTTCACAGCAACTGCAAATGTAAGACTGCATGGAAGCCTTCATTAATTCCCCTCCATATAGAGTGCTGCAGGAATGAGTCCTAAAACCCGGATATGAGTTAGCATTTTAGCACTTCCGGTCCCCTCGTCTGAAAGTTGATGGGTTTCTTGAATGGGCTTTTAGTAAGACGCCTGAAATAAGGTCTGTGGCTAACACAAGCTGAAGAGGGTTTTTAATGTTCTACAATATAAAATACGTCGGTAAATATCCCACTCATTGAATTTTGAAGCTTTTAAGTGTCTTAAAAAAGGCGGTTGCTAACAAGTGGCTTAATGAGACTACTAAACGTCATCACACCGAACACTTTAGCTTAGTGATGGTGACGTGAAGTAATGCAATGACCCAATGGAGAAATCCCAGTTCAGACCAGATTTTTACTGCGCATCTGTTGTAACCCAAAGATATGATGCATTACTGACACATGACATGTCCTCTTTCCACCCTCCTTGTTTATGTCGAGGGAAACCGTGCGACTCTATCTTCAGGGTTGGCCTACAAAAAAGACATCATCCCTGCAGCACTCTATAATGTTAAACAAATGTGAATACAACTCCAAATTCAATCAAAACCAGGGGAACAAGAGTGCCTATAAAACACACTTACTAACAAGTGCTCCTCTATGACCAAATGTAAAAAAAAAA
>CAKAOH010038896.1:46863-82387 GCA_916701665.1 Sebastiscus tertius
AGAGTGCTGCAGGAATGAGTCCTAAAACCCGGATATGAGTTAGCATTTTAGCACTTCCGGTCCCCTCGTCTGGAAGTCAATGGGTTTTTTGAATGGGCTTTTAGTAAGACGCCTGAAATAAGGTCTGTGGCTAACACAAGCTGAAGAGGGTTTTTAATGTTCTACAATATAAAATATGTCGGTAAATATCCCACTCATTGAATTTTGAAGCTTTTAAGTGTCTTAAAAAAGTGACTTAATGAGACTACTAAACGTCATCACACCGAACACTTTAGCTTAGTGATGGTGACGTGAAGTAATGCAATGGACCCAATGGAAGAATCCCGTTGTCTTTATGTCCAAGGCTTATTGAAAGAGGCTGGGACACGGGTCTTGGGGGTATAACACATGAGCTGGGGTCGTGTGTTGGCTCAATTTCCGCGAGTTCAGACCAGATTTTTACTGCGCATCTGTTGTAACCCAAAGATATGATGCATTACTGACACATGACATGTCCTCTTTCCACCCTCCTTGTTTATGTCGAGGGAAACCGTGCGACTCTATCTTCAGGGTTGGCCTACAAAAAAGACATCATCCCTGCAGCACTCTATAATGTTAAACAAATGTGAATACAACTCCAAATTCAATCAAAACCAGGGGAACAAGAGTGCCTATAAAACACACTTACTAACAAGTGCTCCTCTATGACCAAATGTAAAAAAAAAAGAAGAACAATGTATACATTCATCAGTAAAACAAGATGTCATCATGTGCACAGCCCAGACTGAAAGAGCTGATTCATTCAATAGACCTCTATAGACCTTCACTTTAAAACTTTTTTATCAGACCAAACCTCCCTTAAAAACACAAAGACGTGTGACTGTGCAGTAAGCTTTACCATATTTAAAGGGTAACTTCAGTATTTTTCAACCTGGACTCTATTTTCCCACGTTCTTGTGTCTATAAGTGTACGGAGCCCCTGAAGGGACACGGTGAGAATTTTTTAGAGGACTACTTTTGCGTTCCCTCGCAATATGTTAGTGCTACTAAATACTTGCCGCAAACGTGCTGCAACAACGGATTAATGCTTAAAATATAAATAATTTATTGCAATTAAACACTGTGGTTAAAGCAGGGAAGTCAGTGGGCCTAAATGAGTCTGTATTGATCTATGAATGAATGTGAGTGATTCTTACAATCTGCTTTCCACAGCTGCTTTATAGGCTACTGTATGAAGAGCCTGTCAGTGGCAAAAACAAACACTTTTAGTGGACGTATATTGACGGTGAGCAGTTGCCCCGAGCGATTACATTGCAGCCCATTTAGCGGCTGCTTTCCGAAGCGTTATCCTTAAATACTGGAGCAATTTCAAAAAGTGCTGTCCCCATTAGTCACTCAACACGGGTCCAGGTTGAAAAATACCAAAGTTATCCTTTAACATTTTATCTGCAGAACCAGTGCTACATGAGAGCACGAGTAAGTAATCCATGTTAAATTACTGTAAGTGCAATGCATTCTGGGGTTTCACAGTTCTTTAACCGTCCCGCAATAACCATTATACTGTAGATAGAGTTTTAATCTGGTGACCTCCAAGAAAACAAGTCTGGAAAACACGCAACGAGAATGTACCCACTGGGTTATGGCAAGCTTACTAGCCATAAACTGCCCAGTACTTTACTTGAAGTCTTTATTTAATTAAAGACACGCATGCTAGGTATTAGGAAAATACGTTGCACTTGCTTTTCAGCAAGCCACTGGCCTCAGAAGTGAAACTGGTCCCTGGACACGGCACTGTAGCTGCCCTCTGCTCCTAAACACTTTAGGATGGGACAATACAGGGGACAGACATCCCCAAAAGGGATTCAAAAGTACAACTTCACGTATTTTATGTCACTTTTATACATGAGCAAGTGCACTGGGTGCCGCCAAAGTAAAGACTTTTACATATAAGACTCCTCCACGAGAGCAATCTGCTAAATATAAATGTAGCTGAACACGCTCCAGAGATTTCTATCATTGGTTACGGCACCTTCAAACATCGGTGAGCTCACAGAATTAATTTCACAGCCATGACACCTGACTGTGTAGGACCGTAAGAGGATTTTCACCTCACATAGAAAAGAAAAAAAACCCAGTGGTGACATGATTGTTGTTGCCACATACATACACACATCCATACAAGAACTATCTCAGTCACCCTCGTAATAAAGCCCTCCCACCATCTTCCGTCTTGAGCTGATTTTAAAAAAAGCTTTTTACATTAGAGACCAGCTCTAACACAAACCTTTTCCTTAGGAAAAATAAAATGAAAACAAAAAACAAACTCCTCCACAAGGAAACGTATCAAAGACCAGGCGGACGGCACAGGTCTGCTTCACTGCTCAACACAGCGGTCCAGCCTGGACGGTTGCTTTAAGAGAATTGCCTGACCGAGCGGCAATAACAGTCTCTGACTCACACAGGACTCTGCGGGCCTGATCTTTACAGACGTCTCCCGTCTGTGATGCGACATCACTTGGGTGGGGAGGGCCATATCGGGAGAGCGTGGGCCTCTGTGTTAAAGATGTACTTGTCTAGACTGAGCAGCTCCATGTCGTCAGAGAAGAGCAGGTACAAGTACTTCAGCGTCTCACCCAGGAAGAAACTCTCCATCTTGTCTCGTGGTCCGGAGTTTAAGGGGTCACGGACGTTGTTGATGGACGTGTAGCCGCCGCCGGGGACCTGCGGAGGGGGAGGTGTATGGTCAGGTGGTTTAAGGAGATAAAACTCTAATGTAATTGCTGGGTTGGGCACAGTCCTGCATGTGCTCTGGCAGCAGTTCTTCAGGATTTTTTGTCATGCCCTCATGGAATTATGAATTTCCTGCAGTCCAATAGAGGCACTATGGCTAAATCATATCTATTTTTATTTATTTACCTGGAAGTTTATCTAGTATTTCTTTACAAATAAAAATGCTGTTGTCTGCGATTGGTCAACGATGTCCAACCCACCAAATTATGAAGAGTGCAATGGTGAGTAGGGGACTTTGCATTTGTAATGAAACATAGAGATGCATGGTACACTAAAGACTAAAATGGAGGAGGCTGCATGCAAATAATTCTATACAGAAAATAGAAGAATATATACTTTAATTAAATTGGCTTGATAATGAAAAGATGTGCTAAATAATTCTAAGCTAAAAATAAGGCTGGTGTGTACCTTAGTGTAGTTATTGAAGCTGTGCAGTATGTCCCAGCCCCAGTCTCTGTACTTGGTGTCCTTAGTGAACCTGTACATGTAGAACAGACTCTCCACGGTCTCTGGTCTCAGCAGGTTGTGTCTGTCTGCAGGCTGGAGGACAAAAGGAGAACTTTAATTAATATAGAGGATCAGATAAAGATCATTTTTTGTTTGACCTTTTATTCAACCAGGCAGTCCCACAGAAGATGAACAACATGAAGCCTGTTAACAATGTCTGTTTCTGAACTTTAATTAAAGAATTTCAACTGCATTTGCAGGAATATTTTCATTGAATTTAAAAAAAATGGAATTCATCATCGTGATATTTTCCCTCTCTAGCCTTGCCCTTTCCTCATGGGGACAAATAGGATGTGATCATACACAACAAAACAAAAGGTTAAATGCTAATTTAACATGCCAGAATTAAATCCCTCTTTCAGTAACATGGAAGGCGCCACTTGGCTTACAAAACACTTATTTATAAATTACAATATTTAGAAAATAATCTCAAAATGCAATAGCACAACAAGCTGTCAATGCCTACATGTCAGACTAAGAAAACAGTCTGCTTTGATGATGGACTTCTGTTTTCTTTTTCTGCTTGTTGTTTGCACTGGAGATGATTTGCTCTCATCTGTGATATTATGTTTTGCAGGACGTGAAAAAATTGTTTTGCCTCTTTTTTGCCTTTATTTGATCGTGCAGATAAAGACAGTAAAGGGAGAGAGAGAGAGAGAGAGAGAGAGAGGGGATGACATGCAGCAAAGAGCCACAGGTTCGATTTGAACCTGGGCTGTTGCAGTAGGGACTCAGCCTTAGTACATGATATCTCACTCTACCAGGAGAGCAGCCTGGTTAACACCACCCCCTCCCCAATGCCCTCCAGCAATAGCAGGGAAACCCCTGATATTAGAAACGCAAACTTGAACATCAACATACTGCATGTCTAAGCAGCTACAGCAACTACACGTCTTGACAACACTGAGGTGAGGATACATTTTGTCCCCGCCGGGGATTAAAATAATTCAGCTGAGGCAGGGATATATAGACCCCCGGCAAATCACACCCTGCATATAACATCGGTGAGCATAGCGACAAGTTAAGAGCAGACACGTTCAAATATAACTGCACAACGGAAAGTTGGCTCACACATTTCTGTCCTTCCCTCGTAGCACTTTGAGTGGAAAGTGATAAAGGCAGAAAAGAGATTAGCTATGGCTCCAAAGCACAAAGAATCAACAAAAAACTGATGTTTTGAAAACCTCCTGGGCTAGATGTGACTTTGCCAACTTAAAAATGCAAACTATGAAAAAGGTTACTTATCGTAGAATTCAGTTAATGGAAGCACTACGGATTTGTCAACTAAGGTTTTCAGAAAATAAAACAGAATAAATACAATAAATGAATTTATGAGTTTATGAAAAGCCTGTCTGTGAATAATCCTTCAGATGTTGAATAAAACAGTTACAAACAAACAATCAGTCAGGCCCTGGCGTAAAGATTATCTTTTTTATGATTTTATCTTACATTAGTGTTCTTTTTATTTCTCTTATTTTTTAGTTTTATCTCATCTCTACCATACCTGAATAAAAGCGTCTATAATCAACCGTAAATGTAAATCAATCTGTGTATTGCAAACCAAAAAATCCAAGGATATGCAATCATAGGATAAATGTATTTTTGATTCCAGCGGGTGTTTAACAAGTGTTCCCCATTTCCACCAGTGGTTAGTTCAAGCTAAATTTCTCATAGGAAATATATTAATAAAGCCTATATAATCTGACATTCATTTCCTCAGTGTTTAATCCTAGAATTCGAATGAGCTAATAAAACATTTTATACTTATATTTGAGGTTAATGAAGGAAACAGTGGAGACGAGTACAATAATATCAGACGCTTTGATAAATCTAGAGCAGTTAATGAAAAAGAAAATGAGCACTGACGAGGGTTAGGAAGGTTATGGACACAACTCCCAGGACGAATTTAGACTTATGCAGTCGTGGGCTCTCACTCCTTTTGGTTACTGTAGCTTCTTTCAAATTACACAATGTGCATTCAATAGAAAGCATCAATGTATAACGCTAAAGGAAAGACAGTGCTTCCAAATGCACATCCAAGAGTTTCCACCATTACTGGTCCTTAGTATTTTAACTAACACTTTGTAAAAGTCAATTGCCATTTAGAGCATTTTTCTTAGTTTTAATTGAATTTACATATAGCCTGATCGCGTGATTGTGCATGAATGAAAAAGTAAAAATATTAATGATAATGATAATAAAAAAGAAGATGTTCAAATGACACCTTTCTGCTATTACCTTGACAACGAGATCGTTCCCATCACTGGACATCAGGTTGAAGTGTACAATCTCTGGGCTCAGCCCAGTCTCCATCCGTTTGTACATCTGATGACACGTCTCTATCAGCTGCACAGCCAGATCCATGTGGTCCCCCGGGAGGCCGTTGTGGGCTCCCAGTGCCAAGGTTCCTGGCAGGAAGCAAACGAGGTGGTCCTGTGGAGTGACAAGAGAAAGACACTGATAATGAGACGTATTGATGAGAGATGGAATTGATTGGACTGGCTGATGGAGAGGAAGACTGACTGCCCATGAGTTTGTACAGCTACTGATTCAACAAAAGCACAAAGGGTGATTGATTGAACAAGGCGGCCGTTGTCTGTGATGTGAGTTCATTGAGTTTTGGCAGTGTGCGGAATACCCCAGGACAATCAGGGGTCCTTGTGCTGTGGGTGGTACTCCTAAAAACACAGTAGATAAGTTGGCCACGAAATATACACATATAGTGTACATCACCACAAAAAAAATGATTGAGGTTTTCATCAGGTCCTAGATTCATTAAGGGCTTGTGACCCCCCTGACACCCCACATGTTTCGCACACTGACTTTTGGCGAGCATCTCTACCATTTTAGGGTTGAAGCGGCTGTGGGACAACTCTCCAACGAAGGTCAATCTGCTGGGCCCCGTCCGTCTCACAAGGTGTTTTCTCACTCCATCAATGGCCTGGAGGTAGTCCTCCAACAGGCTGGACACAACAACAAAAACAAGAAATGTGACAGATAGAAATATTAGTCAATATTATATCAGACACACTGGTCAGTCTGTAGTGACTTTGTTTAGGGCTGTGTAATATGACTGAAGTCAGAATCCAAATCAACATTCACAGAATCTTGTAAAGTGATAACATAATAAGATCATATCATTACTAAGGCTGTCAAAGTTAACATGATAATAACGTGTTAACGCAAATTCGTTTTAACGCCACTAATTTCTTTAACGCATTAATGCAACTTGCAATTTTTAGGTTGTAGGTACCAACCATGTCACACTAACTTGTCGTGAAGGAGGCTAAATAACACTCCAAATTTAAATTGCGTATGATAATCACATGCAGTTTTGGGCAAGTCATAGTCAAGTCAGCACACTGACTCACTGACAGCTGTTGTTGCCTGTTGGGCTGCAGTTTGCCATATTATGATTTGAGCATATTTTTAATGCTAAATGCAGTACCTGTGAGGGTTTCTGGACAATATTTGTCATTGTTTTGTGTTGTTAATTGATTTCCAATAATAAATATAGACATACATTTGCATAAAGGAAGCATATTTGTCCTCTCCCATGTTAATAAGAGTATTGAAACCTTGACAAATCTCCCTTTAAGGTACACTTTGAACAGATACAGAATGTGCGATTAATTTGCGGATTAATTTGCGATTAAATATTGTAATCAATTGACAGCCCTAATCATTACAGTATGATTCAGTACAGTGGTTTTCTCTCACAAACACAGAACGGCAGCTCAGAAATATTAAATTGGAATTACTCGTCTTCCATCTTGCCTCCCTGGATCCACTGTTTGAGCAGGTATTCGTAGTAGCTGTCTGCCCGGGCACCAAGTGTGAAGACTCCTTTATGGGTGAACTGGCCGCTGTTGGTGTTGATGAACATGGGCACCAGGCCGTCGTGTTTGCCTGGCAGCTTGTGGACCAGCTTCATCACCTCATTCACAACCTCCTGAAAAAAGAGCTACCATTAATGTCTAGACATGAGGTGACGAACCTAACAGCCTCACTTCACTTACTGCTGATGTGTGGGCCAATACGTTTGAAAAATACTGTTTTAAGCTATTTATCATTGGAAAATGATTAGCAATTTCACACTTTGATGAAATTGGGCTCATCAAAAGCGATGTCTCACAGGTCTGGCTAAGGTTATGACAGAAATCACTCAAATTAATGTCAGGTCGGGCTTAAAAATCTTCAGGGGCGAGCTCTGGTTTCTAGAATCACTCATAAACTGACAACGTGAGGGATGTAAAGCAAATCCGAGCTCATGCTTGTCACTTCGAATCACACAAGTGTTTGCACGCTGTACTTAATGTATGATTTTTAGCGAACCGAAACCTCTTCATCAAATATCTATATAAATTGCCTCCAATCTTTTTTCACTCCATCTCTGAGAACTGGAAGCGATGCCAAATTTAAAATGATTAGACACGCACACTAGAGGATATTTTTCTGCAGCCTCAGACCTGGTACTGTGGGTCCTGGGTGAGGCGGCTCAGCTCTCTGAATTCCAGCTGAATGCTCGTGACCTCGGCCAGCGTGCTGTCTGACGTCCATCGAGGGGGGTGGGCCGTTCCCTTCCCGATGTTGACGTCTGAGAACGGGATCTTTGAGGGAGTTCTGAAGGCAGGCATCAACCTGGCCCCGAGATCTTTCTGTAAGTGGAGAGAAGAAACAGAATTATATGGGGAAATAACTTTTTCAGTCTTGTGAGAGGTAAGCATAAGTGACATTGAAAACAGCTTTACACATAACATTACCACATCAGTAAATCTGAAGAGAGGCAACGTAGTTTACGATAGAGCTATGTGGGTTGCATTCTCATTTGTTTGAACCTGAGTCCTTGAAAAACAGACTGCTGCTCTAAAACAATTAGGCAACAGAAGAAAAACAGGACAGCAAGAATGTCTTGTTATGGACGGACTTACAGCTTTCTCTAGGAAGAGCTGGTCTCCTGATAGATGGTAGGTACTCAGCAGGCCCCCGAGGACTCGGATGGTTGTCTCAAAAAGATTCACGTCCACGTTCTTGTCGAAGGTGAGCTCTTTCTCTACCCAGTCCCTCGCTTCTGCAAACTCTATGTGGAGTGAGTCAGAGTACAAGAGTGGGAAGGAGAAAGAGAAGGAAAGACAGATTTACATTTGATGACACAAATTTAACATGGTGGATCAAAGATGTATTTGCCTCAAGTGACATGATCGAGTGCTCTTGTAACAAACTCCAGAGACAGCCCCGACCAAGGCTTTGTAATATTATTAAAAGAAAAGCCTAACCTTCGTCCCGACTGACTGCGTTCCAAGTCAAGTCAATTTTAGTTGTATAGCCCAATATCACAGATCACAAATTTGCCTCAGGGGGCTTTACAATCTGTACAGCATACAACAACCTCTGTCCTTTACAGTACGATCCTCTCATTTGATGAGGAAAAACTTAACCAAAAAAAACAACCTTTTAACACAGAAAAAATAGAAGAAATCTAAGGAAGAGCAACAGAGGAGGCATCCCTCTTCAAAGACGGACAGACGTGCAATAGATGTCATGTGTACAGAGTAACAACATGATGAAAATACAACATAGACAATCCATATGATAAAAACTGATACATATAATGTGAACATATGAAGGGATGGATCCAGGATGTCATGTCTCTTGCAGGCATTGCCAAAACAGATAGAGCCAGAGCAACACAACCTCTTCTCCAACATGTAACCTAGAGAGAGGACCAGATTAGGCGACGGCCAGACTTTGTCGCGGAAGCGTAGCGCCCAAACTCCGGCCCCACTCCTCCTAGTTTAACACTGTTATTTCCGTCTGCACTGTTGGTGTTGTTAGCTGACGGCTCAGCCGTCGCCATGTTGAGAGCCGTATGGAGGCAATAGAAATGCTCTGAATTTCAAATTTAGCACATTGCACTCCTATAACATTGTCGGACTCACGAGGGACAGTAAAAAAAAAAGAGATCAGAATCGATGCGGAGACATGGTGTTTTTCATTCAATGCATTCTTCTTCCTTGTCAAAATCTGGCGCCTACATTACCCACAATGCAACTCGACTGCTGTAGCGGCTAATGTAGCCTCGAGCCGAGAGATAAGGAGAGAAACTACAGAGATCAGATGATATCACTTCTTTCTAACTCCACACACACAGATTCTTTTCATTGTTAAAAGTGTAGTCCTCAGCACCAACGCAACAGACTCTGCGCAGCTCCCTCTGAAGCACCAAAGGATTTATACAAGTTATTTTTCCCCCATATGTATCAGTACTCTCCAACACCTGCAAACAGACTGATGTGTAAAATCGATGGAGTTTTTAAGTTTTTTGAGACCAAATGCAAAGCTAGCATTTAGAGATGGCACAATTATGTATGCGAGTGGATGCAAACAGATGCGAAAACTCTATCAGTATTGTATTTAGTATCATATTGAAATATTTCAAATGATACCCAGCTTCAAGAGAGAGGGAATAACTGACATACTATACCTTCTTTGAGGCCCAAAATCCACATGGTGTCCAAGGAATCAATGAGCGTCAAACCGAGTCCGAACCACTCGCCAAAAGACCTGGAGATAGGCTTGAGCTCATCGTGACCCCAGGCGTAGTTCTTATAGCCTTTCCATGCATGTCTGAAGGCATCGCGCACTGCCTCCAGTCTGTCCACAGCTACAGTTGGAACTACAAACAAAGGAATGAATAATAAATGAAGGTGTAATCTTAAAAGTCTGTGTTTCCTCTAGGATGCTCTCTCTCAACAGTGCATGGCTCATTTCCTGATTACTTTCAGCAGAAGGAATATTCTGTACCATGCGTTGATACCGCTGCTTTGAGCACAGCAGGGTTTTTTTGCTGCGAGTCAGAAATTTTCAATCTTCAAGTAAAAAAACAGGCTTCTGGGCTTTAAACAGCATACACCAGTAGAGCCGGACAATGCTATGTTATGCTTGAGGGGAAAAGTTTCTCAGTGGAGTAAGAAAAGTTTGAACTTTTCTCAATTTCAGAAAGAACAGAATGAGAGAGGAGGATCTCAATGATACAGGGCTGGAGAACAATAAAGAATGGCAATGAAGTTTTATGGTTTCTGCGTTTTACATCTTTGTTAAGTGAACATTTTTGGCTTTGGGGTTGTTGGTCAGACAAAAGGAGACGTGAGGTCGTGACTTTTTGCTCTGGGAACTTGTGATGGAAATTCTTTTGTTAGTTTCTGACATTTTATACTAAAAAATCTGGATCCTGTTTTCCCATGTCTTTGTGTCTAAGTGACTAATAGGGACAACACTTTTTGAAAATGGTCCAGTATTGAGGGAGAGCGCTTCAGCCGTGAAATAGGCTGCAATAAGTCCCTCCGGGCAATTCCACACCATCAATATACGTCTACTAAAAGTGCTTGTTTTTGCCACTGACAGGCTCAGATTGTTATTATAAGTGTCGGATATGGAAAGGACCCTACAGAGAAATAAAATGTTTTTCTTTACTTTTCGCTTGATCCGGTCTGATTGTTATTGTGTGTCTCGCTCTGAGAAGTCTCGATCTGAAATCTCGCGTCGCATCCACATTGTCAAAATCAACTAAATATTCAGCCATGACAAAATATTTCAGGTAACACTAAGCTACGCTTTCTGTACTCCAACACAACAAAACCACCTTCATCATCCAGCAATAAGTCACCTCTCACCTCGCGGGATTTCAGAACGAGACTTCACCTTGAGCGAGACTTAATTAGACACAATGACAAACAGACTGGATCAAGCGAACGGTAAGAAAAAAGTTGAATTTCTCTGTAGGGTCATTTCCATAATGTTGTCAGACACTTATAATAACAATCTGAGCTTGTCAGTGGCAAAAACAAGCACTGCCATCTACAATGTTCTCACTAAATACTAGTTTCCCTTTAATTTGTCATGTTCACTTGCTGTATAAAGACCTTATTAAGAATTTAAAAAATGTGAGTTCAGTACTGACCTTCCGGAGGGACATTGTCAGCAGGGTTGGCTGGGGGCGCCGCAGCTTCTTTCTCATTGGCCGAGGGTGGCGGCTCTGTGGCCTGCTCGGCTTCGATTATCGCTCCTCTCCAGCTGCAAGACAAAAGTAAAAAAACCTGTCTTACGCCTGTGTCATTTATAAATGCTTCTCTGATACACGTATTGCTGGAAAATGCTTTAATCCAATATCCTGAGCTATATCATGTTAACTATGTCATTTACTTTCCTTAACAGCTGCAAACACTTTTGTACAGAACAGAAAAAAAAAGATCACCTGACAATCTTCTGTTGTTTGTCCTCCTCTTCTCCTTCTTCATCTTGAACCACCTCTTGCACTGGCTTTCCCCACCGACTGTGTCTGAATTATTTCCATCTCTGTGCAGGTTCGGAGGACCTCTCTTGTTGGGGAATGCCTTATTCTGTGGATATATAATGTATGTTTGTCACATAAGGGACAGTTCCAGATTTGTCACCAGTGATGGATGTACGTCTTCACTACCTCTCCCAGTCAGATACAATGAACATTAACTACTTTAGTGCTACATCTATACAAAAGCATAATACAAACCAAAACTGTACAAGTCATCTAAAATTCACATGCAGCACTGAATTAATTAATGATACTGCATTCTGGTAACAAATTGCAGATGAAAATGTGTCTTCAATCTTGGCTAGCGTGTTCACTTTTTCATTGATGTTGATTGATGGGAAATAAATAAATAAATACAAACACAAGTCCAACCTTAATGGGAGGTTTAGGCAAAATGGGCACGATTGGTCCTCTGGGCTCCATCACCACAGCATCTGCACCCGCATCTGGATCCACAGCTGGCCCCACATGTGGCCCTGCCACAGGAGGCGGAGCTTTACCTGCATCTTGGTCCAATTCAGACTTCACATCTGGAGGAATATACTTCACACCTCTGTCATTCAGCTCCAGCCACTCCTCCCGGTCAGACAACCCTGAACACACAGGATGAACAAGAAAACAATCTGAGACCAAGTCCGCACTATGTCAGCTAACTATATTACTATTATATAGCTATCACTATATTAGTTGTCTGACAAAATACATTATATCATGTTAAAAAAAAGACTCTTCACAGAGATGGCCACAGAAAGATGTCTTCCTAACTCTACTACCACCACACAGCCCCCCATCCTTTAGCCTCAGACCAAGGCTGAGCAGGCATGCGTACTATATCATCCTTTCCAATAAAAGCTCAGTTTTTCCAGTCCACACACATAAACACAGATTTATCTACTCTGGAGAGAGATCTTCAGAAAGCTCAGTTTATTTTGGTGGGATAAAACGCTAGCTTAGTATGGACGGAAAGCCCAAACAAAAGGAAAAAGTAGCATTTTCAGATTTAGCCATTTCCATCTTGATTACTGCAACACACTCCTCTACAGCATCAGTCGTAGCTCCATCAATTGACTCCAACTGGTCAAGAAACGCATCCACCAGACTTCTAACCCACACCAAATCCTGGCATCACATCATCCCATTCTTAAAAGACCTCCACTGGCTTCTTGTCTCCCACGGGATCAAATACAAAATCCTGGTCCTCACCTACAAAGCCCTTCACCAACTAACCCCCCCATAGCTCACTGACCTCCTCTCCCCCTACCAACCATCTCGGCCCCTCAGATCCATCTCAGCCTGCCTTCTCTCAACCCCCAAGTCCAACCTGCGCAGCTTCAGAGACAGAGCCTTCTCCAGGGCAGCTCCCAGGGAACTCCCTCCCCTAAGACATTAGAGACTGTGAGTCTCTTCCAATCCCGCCTCCCGACCCATCTTTTCTCCACTGCTTTCTCTTAGCTCCCCTGCTACATTCATCCCTGTGTGCCTGAGTCATGTTGTTTGTTATTTGTCCCAGCATCGCTGCTTAGTGTAAAGCGACTTTGAGTCCTAGAAATGCACAACACAGTCTCACAGCTGTTCTTGAAATAGTCACGAAATTGTATCTATTTGATTCGTGTACATTGACACGAATTTACCTTTTTTTTTCGTGACACCCATGCAACACGTGTCAATTTCCACTCCAGTCTTTTCAAAATAAAACTACATAGTTAGGTTTAGGAATAGATCAACGTAGTTAGGCTTAGGCAACAAAACTACTTAATTAGATTTAGGAAAAGATTGCGGTTTGGGTTAAAATTACACCGGAAGTAGCGTAACTTAAGTACGGAAATTACAAATAATTCAACGCTGAGTTGTGGTTTCACACGGGACACGAACACCGGTCTCCTGGGAGAGAGTCCTGTGTTTTTTTTATACTTCCCGGTTCACACTTGTGTGGATTACATACGAATTGATTTCAGCTGATCATCACGATCATCTATGAACACAAATCAATACATTAAATTCCCTGACTATTTCATGAACTGCTGTGCGACTGGGCTGAAATGCACTATACAAATTAAATTTCTTCTTATCATTATTATTATTATTGTTATTAGTGTGTACGTGGTCTGTAAATCAAATATGGTGCATGTGGAGGCATAATAGAGTTCAGGCAAACAGGTGTGCACAAACAAACACAAAAGCAAATCTAATCAAAAAGACAAACTATCAAAGCGTCTCATGTGGTGTTTTAATAATTCACTGCAATTTATCAACACCACCAAACACAACACACAGACAATCCAACTCATCAGCTTCAGCTAGTCATGCAGCGATATCATTACAGTGTATGACAGACTTTGTCTCTGATTGTATGCGTGTGTGTGAGTTCAGCGTTGTGCAGGCATGCGTTGTTTACCTCTCCACTGCTCTGTGATGCTGGGATAGGAGATCAGTCCAAATATGAGCAGCAGAGCCAGCAGGAACAGGATGAGGCTTCGCTGGAGCCGAGACAGCTGCTTCCATTTCTGTAGGCAGATAAAAAAAAAACAAAGCTAACTAAACTGAAACATGTCCAACAGCTCTGAATTCAAATCACAAGCGTTTGTCAGAAGATTCTAACATCCCCCTCATACCCCTCTTAAAATATCTCTCAGATCTCATTTATGCTTCCTTTGAAAATATCAGAGTAACAAAGAGAAGGGCCTGATGGCTTTTGTGGGGTGGCTTACCCTGTATAAACTCAACATCTCTTTCCAGTGACAGCTCACAAATAAAGTATCTAAGTAAGCAGCTCAACCCAGCCGTGCAGAGGGAGGAACAGAGACGGGGCCTCTCAGGAGACAGTGGTACCACTCTCTTACCTGCTCTAATTAACACCTGTGCAATACCATGAAACTATTGAGCCATCGTCTGTGAGCTGTTACGACACACTCAACGGACTTCATCTCAGGGGACGTTTTACTTTTTACTTTGCTAATACCACATTTGCCATAACAGCATCAACAGCATTTTAACACATTTTCAGGAAACATATTTTATCAACCAGGCATTTGTATTATATGGCATCAACATAACTGTATATCACTCATTCTCCTCCACAGCAATATAGTTATGTTCCTTTTTTAAAAAGTGATACAAAATTTTACTTTATACATTTTGTCAGCCCCTCTTATCTTATTTTGACCGACTGACAGTGATTCCATATGATTACGACCACTTGTATTTTTTGTAGTATATGTTTGAATTTTAATTGGACCTAGTGTATTTGTGCAGACTAATAGACTTATGGCATATGAGATGTATTTCTCTCCATCAGCTCAAATGTATGACATCATAAAGTTTGAATTATGTAAACAGAAATGACCACTAACAGTTAATTTGTCCATTTGTTCATGGTGCTTTGTACGTCATACACCGAGCTTAGTACTTATGAGATGACTGAATGCATCTTGTTTGAAGCATTGAGTATTTGGTATTGAGTTTATCAGCCTATTTATCTGTAGTTTGGGATGTATCCTATAATTGTTATTACTGTCAATGTGTACTTAATTTATTAATATTTATTGTGATTTATTTTATCTTATTTTGTTTATTTCTTTTTTTTTTAAATGTATTTTAATTATTTTTTTTTTACTCTTTTTTTTTTAATTTAACTTTGTGTTTTGTTCTTTATCCTTTTTGCATCAGCGTTGGGTGAGGGTTGGTTTGGGTGGGGGGCTTTGGGGAAAAAATACCAAAATATGGAGGGACAATTATTTACGTTTGTGCTTTATTTGCATGTTTCTGTACACCTGATGTTACTTCAAATAATAAAAAAAATAAAATGCATAAAAGGTGATACTGCACAATGAAGAAGATGCAATGATTCATGTTCTCTATCTGCACTGTGCTGGAGGCAGGGACATTCACGCAGTAGGTTGGGTGTTCACTCTCACATACATAACAATGAGCTTCCACCTGACTTGCATATCTTTGGAAATATTGAAGATAACCAATGACATGTGAATACTGGGTAAAGCACGTGGAGAAGTCCTTTTCACTGTGTGAGGACACAAACACTGAGCCAACAAGCCACTCAAAAAGGAACATGATTTGCAGAATATGGTTTTCTCGGGGACCATAAACCGTAATCAAATTTGACAACCCGCAGGTATAGGGGAGGGGAGTGCTGCTGGGCCAGATCGACGTCTCTGCTGTAAAACTGCCTTTATAGAAGAACTGTCTGTTGATATACTGCTGAAATAAAATGCTACAGATCAGTCGATGAAAGCATTGGTTTTCCATTTCAATCCAAATAACTAAATTAATTCCCTGGGCTTTATGAGAGCGGACCGTGCTGTTGTGGTTTCTTGAAAAAAGAAGATGTAGTAGTGAAATGATGATTTAAGATGTGTTTTTGCATATGATCAGGGTATCAGCAGATTTTCTGAAAGCCAAATTAAAATACTACTTAGTGTATTATATATGTTTAAGGATTAAAAATGGATGCAAAAATGGCTGAAAAACAAAATAATGTTTTGGAAAAATAAAAGTGGGATTTTAGTCCCCGGAACTACTTTTAAAGTAACTAAACGGTTCCTTCAGCCCATTGTTGTCTGTGTTTCTGACCTTCAAAGGTTAGGCAAATTAGTCCACTGACGTCTGAAAAAGCATCATGACATGGGACGAGGGCTGCTAATGGTCACAGCGGTAAACACACTCTGCAGCCTGCAGTTCAGCGTGTCCGCCTGTTTCATCTAATTAACACACTGGAGAAAAAAAAACCATTAGGTTTTGTCTCACTGCGACGGTATTTAGTGCTGCATATATTTACTGATGCACGTTGGATGTAATGAATGAATTACAGAGGAGGAAAATGAAACAAAGAGTGTCTGTCTCCACAGTAAATTATCTGTTGAGTGTTAGAGGGATTATTTAATTGTGCTCTGGAACATAAACACCATGAAACAATCAGAATATAACTTTTGTTTCTCTCATTCACCGCCGCTCTACGTCTCTTTCTTCTACTGCTCGCCCTCTCAGCTCGCTTGCACAATCTCTCACTCCTTCTTTTTTTAATGAGTCGGGAAGCCGACAGCAGATCCTTCCTTTACTTTTAAGTTATCAAACAAAGAAAAATGCTCTCCCCTCATCCTAAATCGATACTAGAGTACTTCCTTGTTTATGAATGAAGCGGTACCATGTGAAGCAGCGGTACCATGTGAAGCAGCAGTGCTGTGTGTATGTTTCACTAATCAGCTACGTTCATCCCTGCAAACTCTACCCCATAAGCTCCGGTACTTTCAGGAAGTACTACCCACCAACCAGGGCCTTTTTAGGGGGTAAAACAGCCCCGGAAAATGTCCCCGGAACTTAATTTAGACCCTGGTCTCTGTAGTTGAAACACAATGAGTTCCTCAAAAGGTTCCTAGTTCCGGGGCGGAAGTTCCTATTGTTAATTTGACAATGAAGTGTTGAGGGGTGGTCCAACTGTGTTAAAAATTAAGCAGATTTGTTGGGGAAAAAAAGATGTATTATGCCACATATTCTAAAACGTATTTCAACTCGAGAAAAGCATCAATTTTATCACATTTTCTCCCCAGAACGGCACGTCCTGGCTCCTATTCCCTGACTACTCTCTGTCTGAACGGTGGGTTCGGTGTGTGCTACGGGTGTCATTTGATATGTTGCACTTAACACTAATAGCTGCGAACATACAGAGCAAAGAAATCTCTCATTGCCTGGTGAAAAAATACATTTCCAGTCCTTGAAGCACTCCCCTCTAAGTCCATTAAACTGTTTAAACTGTGTAGACACAGAAGAAATCTGTGAACAACTGAGGTACTCTGATCATGAGCGAGGTTGTAAGACCAGTTTGTACAAGAATGACGGAGGAAAGCTGTGAACAAAGCAGCAAACCCCCCTGAGGAAGATGCAGCAAACAAAAGTATGAAAGAGAAATGTTGAGTGCAACACAATATACCTGTAAAACCTGAGCATCAAAACCAACCAGAGAGATGAGAGGATGCTCATACTGAGAGGGCAGGGGGAGTGAGGCGTGGAAGAAATTTGAAAGTAAAGAAAACAAGATTCAAGAGAATGTGCGGGGAGACGGGGCGGGGTGGGGGGGGAGACGGTGAGATGAGCAGAATTTGTTTTATCTCAGCGGAGTGATCAGAGACGTGCTCAGGGGATGCTTTTATCTGGGGAGTTGGAAAGTTCAGGCTGCTCCACAACAAAGGAGGCGTAGGAAGGGTAGACTAAAACCTAGGAATTGATTTGTCTCACAAAAGATACGTTTCATAAAGTCAGAAATGCTCTATCACAGTGAAGTGATGAGAAGCATAACCAAGCAGTTTGATGCTTACAGCTGAAGCTATCAACTTCTGTAGGACTGGGCCATGTGACAGTATACAGTATACGTCAACAGTCAGAGAGTTTTTTAATACATTGAAACCAAGAGCAGCTATGCCTTAAATTCAAATATTTTGAAGTGAGATTATATGAGGTACTTATCCATAGTAAGTGTATAACCTACAGTAGATGACGGTCAGCACGACCCCAGTTTGGAGAAACAGACAGGAGTTATCGCACGGAGCCAAAGCAATGTACTGCTGTGGACGGGGTGGCAGCGAAATGTATTTTTAGCCACCTAAAAAAATCAATGCTATCTTTAGAATATTTTCACCGCTCTACTTTGCCGTCAGACAGCCCTTTCCGATGGGGAACCCAAGCTGTGATGTCCATCTATCATGTTAGAAAATAATATGTACTGTGGTACAAGATGTTATCCGTATCTTCCACCGCTGCCATCAACTATAACTCTGTGGTACAGCGGTGATGTGTATAGACCTGCAAGTGTGAATCTGTCAAACACAAGTTGAGCAAAATCTCATTATCTTGTGTCAAAGTGGTAAAACTGTCTAGAGCCATGATCTGCACTACCACCACAGGAGCACTCACCCTCCAGCAGGACTGTCTCCGGTGTTTGCCGTTGTTGTAAGTGTGACTGTGCGGATCACTGAGTGTCAGAGAGATGAAGTCCTTTCTGGAAGGCGGATACATCCTCTGATCGGACCAAACAGACGTAGCTCATAGAAGCTGCATTCAGACAAGTAGAAAACACAGTTAGCCTAACCACAACTATTTCCTAAAATAATAAAAGGTGAAACTAGGGTCCATCCAGCATTGTGCCGAAAGGACCACACAACAACAACACAACACAATGTACTCACATTGTGAGCACAGATAACTGTTATTGTCTATACCTCCAATACTATCTTAATTTCTTCTATCTTCATCTTCATTTTCATCTGACAGGATAGCTTTCCTGATGATATTTTCACTGTATCTTCTCATTTTCTATCGTAGTGTAGTGTATGTTAGTACTTTTTCTTCTTTTACCCATTTGTGCCCAAAGACTATATTTAGTATGATAAGAAAAAAATGGCACAACATTTGAACAGATTGATCAAAGCCTTAAAATTTGGTATAAACATATTTTGGCAAATATCTAACAGTACAACTTTTATTTTTTTTTCTTTATTTATTGAAAATTACTCTGTTATAAACAAAGTAATTTTCAATAAATTCTGAGGTAAATATTAGGGTAAATTTAGCAGTAATTCCAAAGAAATTTCAAATAGGTTACTTGCTAATTATAACTTAATTACCATGAAATTTGCAGACCTGTAAAATGAAGTGTCATCATATATTTCATTTAGGCTTTAGAATTGCTTTTTAAAAATTAGGGCACATATCTTTGCAAATACTGTAAAGTATTGACTGAGTTAATCTTTGCATATAAACTATTAATTACAAATCAATACACGGTTTTTGAGAATCCATTTGCAATGTATTGCAATTCTCTATATTTTCTTTCCACTACTTGTGATTAGGGGAGATTGTTGGAAATCAGCAGAAGGACTTGGGCACAATTTGGGAGAAACAGGTGGCTGAGAAAGCAAAAACAATTATCAGCCAACCAGATCCCATTCTTTCGGCTGAATTCTCTCTGATGCCTTCAGGCCGACGTTATAATTTATAATGTGCCCTTAAGGAGAACAAATCCATTTTAAATGACTGTTATTTAGAGGAACTTTAAGATATGTTGTTCTCATATACTGTTTCTTATTTTCTTTGGCTTTTATTGCTATAATCCTATGTATTTATATGGTTCTTATTGTAACTTGTCCCTCCAACTGCCTCATGCCTTTAATATGTTTCCTTTGACTTAACTAATTATTGGTTGTCTGTTGTATGTATGGATGTATGGACTGGGAATGCTACAAATGAATTGCCCCCTTGGGGATAAATAAAGTTGTCTGAACTGAACACTGAGTCAGTGGTAATAGACAGTAGAAATGTGGATTATATAACCTTTAATCCCGGACTATTTCTAATTTAGGAATTGCTTCTAAAAAATTATATTTCTTAGTATAAGGAAAACCTGAATTGTTTACCTGCCACAGCCAACATTTAGCCTGTTATTTGGCAGGTGGCAGGTGCTAATTTCATTCCCTGATTGTGGGTCTCAGAGGGTTAACTGTTGCTCCTTGAAAAAGAGGGAAATTAAAACCAAAAAAAAAAGAAAGCAAAAATGTTCTCTTTGACCACCAAAGGACAGACAAGTACCATTAAGTGATCAGGCACAAATCTCACCATTGTGACCTATTGTCTACACAGATGTAACCTGGTAGCTGATGTCATTAATGTCATGATTCAGGGAGTTTATTAAGACATTTTAAAGAAGTTATTTGCTAATTATTTACCAGCAGACATGGTAATAAAGTAGATTGTATAATTTTCCTGAAAATGTGTTAAATTAATTACCAGCTATTGAGAAATAGTGGAATATAATTATTAAATAATGTTTATTAATGTAATTTTCAATAAATTCTGAGGTAAATATAGGGAAAATTTTAGCAGTAATTCTAAAGAAATTTCAAATAGGTTACTTAGAATTGCTTTTTAAAAATAATATTTCTTAATATAAGGAAAACCTGTCTGCCATGGTGACAGGTGACCTGAATTGTTTACCTGCCACAGTCAACATTGACCCTGTTGTTTGGCAGGTGGCAGATGCTGATTTCATTCCCTGGCTTACACCTCTGTCTTCCACACACACCACCACTGACATGTTGTTTAAACACACTGAAAAACACACTACAAGAGCAACCTCCTCCTCACCTTTGAGCCTGGTTGGTTGCCTCACACACAGCGACGTTATTCTCCAGAAGGCTAATCAGCTGTTAGCTTAGCAAGCTAACGAGAAGCTAGCTTCGGTTTGTTTCTGAATGTGACAGTTTATCTCTGTTCGGCAGTTCAGGAGGATTAAACATGTAACGCAACTATCCGTCCGACTGTCACACACGACCACCGGCTGCTACATGAGATGTCAAACACATAAAACTGAGAGAAACATGGCTAAAGTTAGAGAGAGAGAGAGAGAGAGAGAGAGAGAGAGCAACCAGAGACAAGAGGCGGAAGAGAAGAGGAGAGTAGAGATGACGCGAGATGCTGCTGCGCGTCACGTGACGGTTTGAGCGTTAACCCTTAAAGGACCCATATTATAAAAAAGTGTGATTTTCATGTTTTTTTTTTATTATAAAGCAGGTTTAAGTGCTATATAAATACTGTGAAAGTATCAAAGCACTTAATCCACAGGGAACTACACACAACCGTATTTAGAAACTCTGTGTTTGAAACAAGCCGTCTGGATTTCCGTCCATTTGTGATGTCACAAATATACAATATTTAGACCCTTTACACAGATTTAAATGTAAACATTCTAAAGGTACGTGTCCACAGCCTCCGTGCTTTCCACGCCCCCCATTCATTTTCTATGTAAGCAGATCCAAAGGATCGGCTGGGTCACCCATCATCAATGAGTCATATCTTTGGGGGTACTACACATGCGCAGTAAAATCTGGCCTGCACTCGCTGTGCATTCATGATGTCCCAAATATACAATATTTAGACCCTTGACACAATTTTAAACATAAACATTCTAAATGTGTCCCAGTTTATTTCCTGGTTGCAATGTATGTGAATGACATCAGCTAACAGGAAGTAAACATGGACCCAAACTGTTGCCTAGCAACACAATTCCATTGCAATTCCGTTGAAATGCACTAAAACGGAGCGTTTCAGACAGATGGTAAATACAGGTATATTCAGACAGACAGTATGAGGAAAATAAAGGTTTTTTTAACATTACAGCATGTAAACATGTTCTAGTAGAAACACAAAATACAAGTATGAACCTGAAAATGAGCACGATATGGGTCCTTTAAAGGGGACATATCATGGTCATCATCAGGTTCATCATGTTTGTATTTCTCACCTTTTTACAATATGGGACCTTTAACAAGCCATCAACACTGTGTTCGCCTTGTTTAATGATATACAGTGGGAGAAAAGCTTGGAAAATTTATTATAAAAACTGTATCAATAGCTAATTTAAACAACTGTATTTCAAGCTATTACATAGAATTTACCCAGTAAAACTTGTGTTAGAAAGATTGAAGCTGAATAATCAATACAAGGGTGATTTCTGTGGATTTGAAAAAGAGAGTGGACTTCAGCATGTGGACAAGGCCAAATAATTGCAAAACTAATGCTGATGAAACACACTGAGTCAACATTTGGTTATGTATTATTCTTTTAATTCAGCTGACATAATTCTTTGAACGAGCTGATGGCGGGATCACACGAGACCGATGTCCAGCATGTCATTTCAGATATTTAAAAAAAAAAAGGTAATTTGTACAAAACAAGCAAAGTAACAATGATCAGTCTCAGCCAGCTAAGGCAATCATATGGAATGATGATATGACAAATCTAAATATAAAAAGAAAACATTGAATATTAAACACCAGGCCAGAATTGCAAACCCCGTGGCTAAAATGTGAGATTAAAATTAAGAACATTTCTTCCCTGTTATATAGCAGTGGCATGTGACGCCTCAGCCTTGTGAAAAAAACTTGCAGGCCCCTCTGATTCTCCACAGCCGAGAAGAAAGTGAAGTTTTGTTGTTTTGGCTGAGCCGGTAGACCACACATTCCCTGAGATCTCACTCCAATGAATCCTCTCCTCTCCTCTCCTCCCTGCAGATAGTGCACACCACTCATTATTCAATGCGGACCCACTCTGGGACACAAACACCACATCCTGATTCTGCTGAGACGCTACAAGGCTTGCTTCTTTTCTCCAAACACAAGCATTTCTCAGATTGAATGAAGCAGAAACTCAGGTTGACAGCAATTACTCAATGCTAAGTGGGTGGTAATGGGCACTTTCTTTTTCCACCGGGGGGCCAAAGAAGCTCTGCAGGGCCAAGGGTACTACTCTTCTCACACTTACTCTACAGCCAAACTTATGCATGATTCTTTACAGTACAGTGAAAAGAAATTACAGTATTGTTGTGGGAGGAAATCTGGAAGCTTTTGCTGCTTAACTTTGGTCTTTGGTTTACATGAGAATAACAGAAAAAGAGAGACAGATTTCTATTGTTAAAACAGTCTAATCATCATAATGGTTCCATCTGAAAATGTAAAAACAATTTTTTAGCAAACATTACTCAAACAGGGGTAAATAGTGCATTTGTTGGGGACTATTTTCAGCTGTGGATGAATACACATTTGGTGCTCTATTTGGTGAGTATTTCTGGCAGCAGGACGGTATATTTGGGATTTAGTCAAAATAAACTACCATGTTTGTTCATGGTACAATAATGGAGGAACATGTGCAACAGCGAGGCTCACTGTTTTTGGATAACAATGGAGCTCTATGGCACAGAGGAAGAAGAGGTTTTGGATACACACACTCAATACTAGTTGGTAGAACTAATTCAGTATTTGTTTTGGTCTTTCTATTTCTTTAGTCTTGTTTTAACGCTAAACTACATACTGTGGCTACAGCAGCTTCAGCGCCCATGTGTATATCATTAATGTATAATACCTGAGACGTAAAAAAAAAAAAATACCCCATACAATGACATGAAACTATAAAATCAATAAACTATGTTGTGTATTTTAAAGAGGACCTGTTATGCTCATTTTCAGGTGCTTTCTGTCTGAGCTCCTTTAAGCCCTGCTCTGATTGGTCAGCTGGTCCACTCTGTTGCGATTGGTCAACGGAACCAAACTCTTCAGACTCCGCTCCAGCTCCACTCTAACTGGCTTTGTTTGAGGAAATGCAAATGTATTACTTGGTGACATCACCACGTTACGGAGGAAAAGGCGGGACTTCAAGCAAGGCGTTTCAGGCATTTCAGGAGCAGTGTTTCTGTGGGGGAGAGTAACTCCCTTTGCTGTGGACTTTAGGATTTGTAACTTTGCAGACCTTTTACATGAACAAAAAACTATATAACACACTAAAGGAAAGAGAAAAAAAGCATAATAGGTCCTCTTTAACAAAATGAGGAAAGTTGCTGTTGACAACAGACAGCATCAAGTATGCAGAAGACAATGTGACTGCCCCCTCCTATTGGTTTGGGGATAAAAGAAATATTCTTTCAAATAAAAGCACCTTGAAAAAAGTGACACATCTGAGGTCACTTACAGTACGAAAGTAGTGGATTTTACTGGCCTGGAGACATACGGCCAATGGGGCCACAGTAGCTGTGTCCCCATACAGAACACATTGTTAAGAGGTCAGTTAGGACAGTCTGGCTTCTATATACACAATGGGCCGGCTACGTCAGAAGCCCAAAATACATAAAAAAATCAAACAGAAAAAAACATTGTATATAAAGGATAAAAAAAAACAACATACATTTTTAAATTATTCAATACAAGATAAACGTCTCTGTAAACAAAATTGACTTCTCCGTGAAAAAAAGCCTGGGGACGCTTGTGTCCTCTCAAATTCATGAATAACGGAGTCACTCGACTTGAGAGATCAAATCCCCCCAAAAACAAGAGGAAAAGAAAGTGACATCTTCAGAAACGGGAAGAGATGCTCCAGTCGTCCTCTAGGTGTCCATGATTTGAACAGAGGGTTGTGTCCTGTGGACGGCACAGCTTTCTAGCACCTCTAGCTGAAACACAAGGGTCCGACAGTGAAGCCAAACTGGTGTGTGAAGTTTCCGCCTCCCATTAGTGCGACGTCTCTCAGAGGAAGCAGATGGAGGTCCTCAAACTCAAACACGGACTCCCGAGGTCCAGAATCGTTCTCCTCTCCAGGCTGACACACACAGGAAACACAAAACAGATATTTTCACATTTAACTGCTAGCAATCATCACTTTTTAATGTGGCAATACTTAAGCATAATTTGATTACATGTTTTGTCTCAACTGGGGTTGCAACCAACGATTATTTTGTATTTCTCCAGTGGATTTCTCTGTTCCAGTGGACAGCACTTGCATAAACAAGTTAATGTAAAATAGATTGTGAAATATTGTTGAAATTCTAAACAAATCCCAGGCAGTTGCTGTTTACCGGGATGCGCTGCCACCTTGTGGTTTCCCGGCACACCCTCACAATATGTGCATACATGAGCAAGTTGCAGTATTTTTTTTCCGTCATTCTATAAAGCCTCCAGAATAATATCAGTTTCAACAATGGTCGTTGATCCCCTTTAAGCGCTGTTAGCATCATTAGCTGCAAGCCTTGTTGAGAGCCATGCAGAGACAATAGATAGGCCTATGCTCCAAATCTGGCATTTAGCACCTTTAAGAGCAACAACAAAAACTATGTTATATAAAATAATATATAACTGTAGAGAAGTCCCATCACCATGGACACAACAACCAAAAAAATATCTAAAAGTTTTTACTTTTTGCAACTACTCTATATCTTAGAGTAAGCTCTGAAAGGATTTTTCAAATAAATATAATGAAGAAGTTGCAGGCTAGCTAAGACTTTACCTCTACAAGGTTCTAAAAAACAACAGCAGCAATACCCGTACTTCCTCAAGCCTCTATAGAGCAGAGTGAAAAAGTACATTTGGAAAACTTCTTACATACCACACAGTCTTTAAGTGCTCCGAGGTAACTCTGCTTCCTTGTGTCGGTGAGGAACTTGACATCTCTGTCTGTTTCTCCCAGTCTGTGTCCCGGGTGGCAGGAGTAGGTCATATTCTGGATGGCGGTGGTGCTGTGCAACCTCAGAAAACGCATCTGGACCACATTAGCACCTGGATAGTGAAACTGGTAAGAAAGGAATAAGAATAAACAAACACTGAGTGAATGAAACATTAATCAAATTATCAAATCAAAACAATACTAGAAAAAATATTAACAGTACAAGTATCTCCAGTTGTGTTTGTAATCAATATGAAAGGGGTCGCCTGCAGCAATTTAGCCTCTTTTAGCTCATTGTTTTGATTTTGTGACACATTTGCGGTCTCAGGGGCAAATTCACAAAAGAATTGCATGGCTTTTACGGCAGATATACCTGTGCAAAATTTCCGACATGTCAGAAATTCACCTGACTGTCTGACGGCTGGTCGGGAGGAGTTAATCGGACTCTAAAATGAGTCGTGCGGCTCAAAATTCGGGCCAGAAATGGGCTAAAATCGTACAGTGTATGCCCAGCTTAACTGAGCTGCCAAGCAAATAGCGTCTTGGTGCTCCTGTGCTATTTGCACGTATTTAAATTAGGTAGTTTTATGCAAATAAGCATCAATGCAAAACCAGTCCAATTAACAAAGATCAGTGCTAACAGCCACATGCAGTTACAGTCAAATTATAGCGTCTTCAGAGAGCTGGTGGTAACCGAAGCGCATTTATATGGGTTGTCCTGCATTGCAGTGACAGGATGCAGCAATTGTCTCCGCATGGCTCTCAACAAGGCTTGCAGCTAATGATTGCAGTGACAGGATGCAATGAAAAATAAATGAATAAAAAACCTCCACATGTAATTTTTGAAAATAAATGAGAAGAAAAATGAGATTTTAAATAATCAGTGTTCAAAATCAAGTTATGCTGCTGTGCCTCGTGTGTAAATGCGCACAGCGGTCTCTCTTAATGAATGACTTGTCATTTCTGCTGCTGTGGGATCGCTGCAGGTACTTAATAAACTCTTAAAATAAAAGAATGTAATTTAAATTTTCCTCAATTATGTATTATTTCACCCACCCGCATATGTGTGCTCTGTGGGGCAGAGGTGTATATGGGCACATTGCAAAGAGAGAAGTTAAATGAGCCCTAGTCTGACCCGAGTCGGGTCTATACGATGGGTTTCTGGCTCAGGCTGACTCTCTCCTCCTCAGAAACCGACCCACTGGCCTCGAGCACATTTATACTTTGCCACATGGATAATTAAAATCAGACGCAAAAAGAGGGGAAATTGAATTCAGCTGCAAAACTTTATGGCCGTGATTACGCTGTAATATCATTAGCGTAAAATGTTTTGTGAACTGGGGCAGATAGCGGTTGCAAATGATGTGCAATTCATGGTGTTATCAGTGGCCACAATCCATTCTTTGTGAATCAAATCTGTTAATGATACAGTAAATTAGAGTGTGTTTTCAGGTTGTTGTAGATTTCTACTGCCCCACAAGTGTCCAATAACACCAATCAGCGCAGTTTTAATGAATATACTCATCTGTGCTTTAAGATGACGTCCAGATGAGGGTAAATGTATAGTTTAGATTGTTCCTTCACTCACCTGAAACCCCTGCTCCAGCTTGCTGAGCCACTGGAAGGATCCTTCTTCTGAAAGTTCTTCCATCCAGGCTTTCATAGGCAACTGCAGGCAGAGAAAAGAAGTAGCATTTGTAAATCTGAATTCAAGTCCTGCTTTCATATGAGAGTCTTGTGAAGGTCAGCGATGTTCAGACAGCTGCTGATGAGCTCTGGATTAGCATGCAGCTCCAGCGTGAACCCGAGGTAAATTGACTACCTCGGGCGAGCGATGCATTCACTTCACGCTACCCGAGACCAATTCATATTATTCTTTGGTTGAGTGCGTCAAATTTTTATGTAGTATTGACGGCATTAGAGTTGAGAAGGTGAGAGGTGTGTTTTTTTTTGTTTTTGTATAGACTGAAGTACCGAAAAGGACAATAATAACAAGAATAATAACGTCTGTGTCCTGATGTCCTTTGGATGAATGTAGTGTCTCATTTAGACACGCACTCCCACAGGAAGCTTCACTTTTTGAATACTGCCCCTCTTTTGAGAATTATTATACCTTCACTTTTTGAATACTGCCCCTCTTTTGAGAATTATTATACCTTCATGTATCTAAAAACATTAAAATGAACAGTAAAGGTCATCATCTTGACCTCTAGTGGTTGTTTTTGTGTACTATATGTACATTCCGCCTTTACTCTACTTTATTACAGGGTCCTTTAGCAGAGAGTCCTGACCATTGACTGTATATAAAGATGGACGACATGACAGCTCCCCAAAAGTGAAGCCAAAACATCCTGATTGCCCCCTGGTGGCTGGCTGCAGTATAGGTCATAAGTCCCGCTTGAGAGTGAAGAAATCATATTATGGAAATCTTGTAGAGAGTCCTGAAAACTATAGGGTGGAAGAATCATTGTGTGTGAATCAAATGATTACATAACTGATACTATAGGAATCATATCCAAACTATCAAAATAAGACTTTTAAGGTGACTGTGTCACAAGTTCAGGATCAAGTCATCACTGCAGAGGTCTCAGTCATCACTCTGAAAGTAATGAGCTGGCTGACGATTCATCAAATTGAGATTCAGGTCGTACAACACGGCTAAATGAAGTTAGCGGACACGCCATTGATCCAGAGGTGCAATTTCCCGTGGCATTTCTCGGGTGATGTCTTTATACCTGAGAGTCCTGAGGATGAAGGCAGGTCTGTTTTGATGTGGAGGAGAAGCTGCAGTAGGCCAGCAGAGCGTCCGCTGGGCTGCCCTGGTTGGGGTCGATGTAATACATCCCTGCAGAGAAAGGTTAGCCAGAGTTCAATGAGATCTGCGGGGATGAAATTGTTCAACCCCAGAAAGCTTACAGAAAGACCTGAACAATGCTGGAGGCATAACCACACAACATGTTAGAGAAATAACATGTTGAGGTTTATTTTGTTTAAGTATTATTACTCCTTCACTTATGATATTTATTGAGAATCAGAAGCATTAGGTATAAATGATTCCTTATACATTGGAAACTGCTTATAGTGATGGTCAAACGTTTATATGGATCAAAAAGCTTGGAACTTAATCGATCCTTTACAAACACTGTTTAAATAATTTGCTTATAGTAATCAAGTAGTCCGCTCACAGTGTTCATTTGAGGTCTTTTCATACATAAAAATATGTGGAAATCAATTTTAAAACTATGTTGCTGTTTTTTTTTACTTTGATATTTTCCCACGTGGGCCATCTGCTTTCCAGCTGGAAACCTGAGGCTGGTGCTGCATGCACATTGGAATCATAACGGGAAAATGAAAGTCATTTTCTTTGAATAAAAAACAAATGCGTACGGGGAAATCACATTTGGTTGAAGCCGCCTTCGTCAAGTGGATTGATAATGCCTGGTCACGTAATGCCTCATTCAAGTGAAACTCTGCAGCACGGGCAGCACATGCAGATGAATGGCGCCCACCTCCCTCCCTTC
The DNA here is from genome assembly GCA_916701665.1 of Sebastiscus tertius. Classification (NCBI taxonomy): domain Eukaryota; kingdom Metazoa; phylum Chordata; class Actinopteri; order Perciformes; family Sebastidae; genus Sebastiscus; species Sebastiscus tertius. Next base: position 75,997 of record CAKAOH010038896.1, read on the forward strand.
ACGCCACTCACCGGGGGAGCAAAGGAGGAGCCCCAGCAAAGGGGCACAATTCATCTGCATGCACTGCCCACACGCTGCAGTGACACAGAGCCAGCCAATAACGGCAATGCATCACCCTCGGTGAGGGAAAAGGCAGAAGAATTGGCGGCGAGCCAGTCAAAAGCGAAGCGGTCCGTTTCATTACTTTGTATTCATGAAATAAATATATAAAAATGTCAATTAAATGGTAATCTGCATGAGAAATAATTCATTATGTCGGTGTTTAGAAAAGCTCACATGGAGGATGATGCACACATGGAACAGAGAGGACAGAGTACAGAACTCCAGCCAGCTTAGTGAATCCCAAAATATTTCAATGTGGATTAACTGTTATTTGATAGTTTGGGGAACTGACCGCTGCTGTATTCGGGGTGACAGAGCCAGAGCTCCAGACAGGTGGTGGCAGGACGCTCCTTGCTGCCATCGGGAGGATCCACCAGCAGCCGAAGCTCCTGCTCCAGACAATCTAGCAGAGTCTGGATCAGAGGATAGTTGGGCTTATCGGACACATACATCAGGTCCTGGACATGGAAAGAGAATAAACAACAACACACAGTCAGTTGCATTGCATTGCGGTTAAGACACATTTCAAATGCTCTCATGCAAATGCTTTTGTAATTTTAAACCAAACTTTCAACTAAATACTTTAGTAGGACAATAAAGACATGAATCACATGCCTTGAGCTGAGTCAACGTCATGTTGAGTGACTGTCCTGGAGGTCCGGGCACCCCAGGTGGACCCTAAAACACAAGGAAGATGCAAAAATTAGGTATACACTACACAAATATCAATATCGGAATACAGAATTTGAAAAACTTGGTTGCTGTAAATATAGCGTACACCTAAACAGATATAATTTTTTTTCGGTGAGCCTTCCTTTTAGGTGGCTAAAATACATTTTTCTGCCGTCCCCATCCACAGCACTGTATTATTTTTCTCCGGTGCTGGCACTCCTGTCTGTTTCTCCAAGCTTGTGGCAAGCCAGCCATCATCTACTAATACACCATCTATTAATACACCTACTGTGGATAAGTACCTCGTACAACCCCACTTCAAAACACCTGAACTATCACTTTAATATGATAAGCACATTTGTTTAATCAATGCAAACTTTAATTCAGAGTGCGCTTCATCCTCTCTTGTAAACTTACTGGGAGCCCCCTCCTGCCGGGTAGACCAGGAAAACCTTGGTAGCCTTTCAAACCCTGCAGGGACAAGAAAATGTGATAAGCACAATATACAACAAGCACTGTTCTATACAGTAATACCACATCATTAACTTTAACACACATTGATATGGAAATAGAGACAATCCCATTACATTCTAACACCAACTCCAAATAGGACAGCTTTATGATTATATGTGCCATCAACGTAAACCAGAGTGACCCTGACGTTAAACATCCTCCAGGGCATTCAGCGCTTCAGATAATGGCGAGTAGGAGCTGAAGTGAGTTTGATCTGTCAGGACGAGAGTGCTCGAGTTGATAATATCGTACCTTTAATCCAAACAAACCCTGCAACGGAGGAGAGAAAAGGAGAAGAAAAGGGCATCAGTATGATTTTTCCAACGTGAGGTGCATTTAACGACAAAGAGCTTCCGAGTTCTTTTATCTGCTGCATTAAGAACCCATCGGCCATGGCTTGGCAGATTTTATAACCTAGGACACAGTGGGCTGAACACAATCATAATGTGCTGGTGAACTGTGAATGATTCAACAGACAGATAACAGCCTCGATGAGTTCTTATAAAACAATTCCACTTCTGTACTCCATTTTTCAGACACAATCTGGATGAAGTATCTGAGTGACAGAAAAAAAATGCATAGCCTGAATAAACTTTGTATATACAAAGGGAATTTCAAATACAAAGTTCTTTCCATAATAGAAAGCAAAGACATAAACAACATACAAGCCAAACACAGTTGAAGAGGGACATAACAGCCAGCAACAAAAACACAATGAATAAAAGATGTAAAATAAGCTATCTGTTCTGTACAGGTTTGTAAAAAAAAGTGAATTAAAAGCTTTAAGACGTCTCGCTGAATTCTGACATGAAACTTACAGGCAGTCCTGGCATCCCTGGTCTACCCCTCAGTCCTGGTAGACCAATATTTCCCTAACAGAGAGAGATACAGAGAGAGAGAGGAACATTTGTCAAAGCTGGAGAGTAGGAAAAATTCAAGCTTCAAAACACAAGAGGGAACATGAGAAGACAAACTACAATCCTAATTTTGTGTACCTGCTCTCCATTCAGACCCAGCGGACCAGGCAACCCAACAGCACCACGAATACCCTGAAAAATAACAAACAGAATGACATACTGTCTCCTATGGAAGCCCATTTCAACCACCCAGTTCTCCCCATCAGATTGAGTCAGTTTGATGTAAAACAACCATTCCAACCTGGTATTCACATGATAAACATTGAAGGACATAATTGGACTTTGCCATTTACTGTATAGCATTACTGTTAACTCCACGGTTGTGTCATGAATCACAGCCTATGTGTATGTTTTTACTCTTTGTGTACAGTGTTAGCCACATTTACAATGAAGTTTATCTGATTCTTTGTATGTGTTAGTAGTTTGTCGCTTCAAGGCTGATGTCATGATTGAAATAACTACTGCAATATTTCTGGTAGTAGTTATTACTATTTGTACAGGAGACAGATAACATACAAACAGTATGTGGCAAACTGTTTTACTACGGCTTTAATTGCAATATTAAAAACAATGCATTGAAAATGTTGCTGTTTTAAATCTAAAGTTGGGCATACACTGTACAATTTTAGCCCGTTTCCGGCCCGAATTTTGAGCCGCACGACTCATTTTGTGAGTATAAGTAAGTATATATATTCTTTAAGGCACCTGTATACTCCATCATAGTGCTTATTGGATGGTTGAACAGCTTGGGAAACATGTCACACTAGGCTTTTTTCACAGCAGCAGGGAAAGAACAGGTGGAACTGCTATCATTAAAGATGGCTCTGAGTCTGTCCTATTAAGTGTCCCAGAAAGCCAGTTTGTACAATACCAAAACCTGGAAGTGGCTCACCTATAATGGAATACATCCATCATTAATGCTGTTATTGATACCTGTGCTTTTCCTGCTTGTGAAAAAGGCCTACTCTGACATCAGGATGGTGATATTCTTTGCTTCTTTATTGTAACTATTGGTACAGTAATGTTATCAACATTGCTGGCTGCTTTACCATCACACCTACAAACACAGTTACCACCCAAACATTATTATTATTATTTGTTTTGCAGATATCTCCTCTTACGAGCACATTAATCCTTGACATCTCCTACCTTCATGGCATCTCCTCCAGGTGGTCCAGGCAGTCCCATGTCTCCTTTCTCACCCTGAGGGCACAAACAACATAGTCAAGTCAATCCACCTTCACTCAGACAGCTGATCAGCACAGTGTAGCAAAACAGTTCTGCCAGAACCTGAATTGAACCCAGCGGGTGAAAGCATTTTATGAGCCTGAGCAACAGCTTAGTATTAATTGTATTTTTTTCATTTTGACTAATCCTATCAGTCCCTAATGGCATTCAGGTGTTTTTTTTTTCCAACCCTATTCTAATGTTCTCCCATGTTATATATTAGTTGCTGTTATGAGCCCATACAGTAGTTGCTGTAAGTAACACCAAGGACCTAACAGATTTCAGAGATTAGTTGAATTACTGTTCTGTAATGGGCGATCATATTTGACACCTAAAATACTCTTTGAATTAATTTTGGTTTTTTTTCATTTTTTTTTATTTTATTTTTCTTTTATTACATTTTTTTAAGACAATCTTTTTCCTGAAAGGAAAATACACAATTTTATAACTGAATTTTTCTAAATAAACCAACATATAAATACTACTCCATTAAAAATCTTGACTATTCACATCTTTTCTTTCTCATTTTTAAACAGCCCTGGTTATATTGAGAGAGAAAAAGCACACTATGTCTATATTTGAAGCTAAAGAGAAACTTTCAGAGGCATATAAATTAAACAAATGTGCGATTTTCTTTGTTTTATTATTTAAACAAAAACAGAATGAAGCTAGCCTTGTTTACACAAGCTGAATCCAAAGATATCCAGTTGGGTTTGATCCTGAAAGTAAAGCTTTCACTGAATCTGTGTCAGGCTTATTAGTTCTGGTTTACCTCTTTCCCCTTTCCACCTTCATCCCCCTGCTCTCCACGTAAGCCTGGGATTCCCTTGGTGACAAAAATAAAAGACATATATCAAGTGGATATCAATTCACTGACTAATCCAATGCACTTCATGCAATGCAAATTCATTACTTTATTGATCTCTTTTCTGCCGTTTCAGAGCTAATGTGCGGATATGTTCATCTGTGACATAAAAACAGACATTAAGTGAACAAATAAATTGACTTACGATGAGCCCTGGCCATCCAAGGTGGCCAACCAATCCTGGGTCTCCCTTTTGGCCCTGAATGACAAAACACAATCTATTGTTGGCTCATATATCAGAATTAAACCAGATGTATACAAAGCCTGTGGACTTGTTTCCATATATCCCACCTTAGGTCCTCTGTCTCCTCGGGTCCCTCTGACTCCGGCCTTCCCCCGTTTCCCCTGCGGACAAGTTCCTAATGTTTATCAATGAGGCAACAGAAAAAGAAAGAGCGGACACGGACGAAACAACCTCATGTTTTATGGATGAACCTGTACATGCAGTGGCTGTCAGAGTGGTTGCTTCTGGCCATTTCACCTTTTATCCCATTCACACACCATAATATATCTGTATGTAAAGTCCTGTTTTCAACCCTACACAGAGGCTAAAGTAATCACATTAGTATTACAAACAGAGAAAGGGACTAACTATTGACCTTGTTGGATTTAACAACAACCCAACTGCTGTTACAATTCTACACTGCGACAATCCAGTCTGTTCTCTGCACATCAATCACTGTGTGGTTTGTGTCGGCCGCCAAACAAGACAGCAACAGACTATAACGGACAGACAGGACTGCAAAGAAACTCAGTGGTGCCAACCTGCCCTCCATCCAGGACTTATACATCTTCAGAGCCAGGAAACAGGCAGGAAGCATCACTGCAGACCGTTCATACCCGGGACACAACCTGTTTCAGCTGCTCCCCTCTGGGAGGCGCTACAGAGCGCTGTACGCCAAAACCAGACACACACTAGAACAGTTTCTACCCTCAGGACGTCACTCAGTACACTCTTTTTAATATGAACATATCATCTGTCATTGTCGATATAAATCCTATACGCTGTACATACATTATATAGACATATATACATACTGTACATAATCCAGCCCATGTATTCAGTATTTATTTCCCTGCACTATTTGTATTGTATTGTTTTTAAAGAACACTTGACTTGTATTTAGACGTTTTTGTTTTATTGTTGGTCATTGGTGCTTTATATAGATATTTATATATACACCTATTTCTCCTCTACTTGTGTACAAAACTATGTCTATTCCTCACCTTTATTTGTCCAGCATTGTTGTCCTTGTCCCTAGCTGTTATTTCTATTTCTGTGTAAGTACTCTTAGACCCGAGTCAAATTCCTGTGCGTATGTGTATTTACTTGAAAACTGAATAAAAACTGATTCTGATTTATCACAACTGTTGATTTTTTTATCTTTATATCATTTAGTTTCACCTGCAAAATGTTCACAAGACTGAAACTGAGAGCTCTTACCCTCCTTCCAACGTGACCCGTCTTCCCTGGCGATCCATTCTGGCCATCGTCTCCCTGTGGGGGTAAAACACAAAGCTAATTGGTATCTTTTTGGACAATTTCTAACTGGAAAAGGAGACATTTAGCAGCTGTAGTGTTAGTTATGTGTTGCAAATTTTTTAAAAAGAGCTGTCTATAATCTAATTAATAGAGCACAAATGGAAAAACATATTCAAAACAAGTGAAAGAAAGACATTTAGATGAGGACGATGAAAAATGACCAACGCACGAAATGTAACTGCTGCATGCAAAACTAACTGCTGAAGATTTAAGTGGCCAAAAACTATTTATACTCCAAATTGGTTGCCGGGGGTTGCTACTGAGCTAGCCTTGCTCCCCATCATACTTTGGTTAAGTTTCAAAAGCATGTAGGAGGTGCAGACAGGCTTTAAAGAAATAGTTCAACATTTTCTTGCTGTTAAAATCGATACTAATATGATGTTCAGTCTTCATGCTAAGCTACTGTTATCTAACCGGCTGCTGGCTTTAGCTTCATATTCAACGGACAGATATGAGAGCGTCGACCTTCCCATCTAACTCTCTGCAAAAAAGTGAATAAGTATACATATTGAATAAGTTTATATATTAATGTATCTTGAAATTAAGCAGAGT
>CAKAOH010038898.1:0-37089 GCA_916701665.1 Sebastiscus tertius
TTTTCATTTGGTGAAGCAGTTTTGACTTTAAAGTAGTGGACAAACTCTTGTACCATGTAGTATAACAATACTGTAGAACACTCATAATCACAGAAGTAGAAAACAAAAGAAGAATTTGTTTACTCGTCCAAAAAAATAACATATATTTGCCATAAAAATAAATTTATAAAAAAAGGCATGATAACAATCCTCACAGCAACTCCACCTCATCTGAAACACATGCCTGCAATATGCAACATGTTTGTTTGCATGTGCAGCAGAAGCATGTGACAAATTCTAAATGTTTTTCTTTTTATTGGCCTTTTCTTGACTGTATTTGTTACCCGTTTATGTGTCTTTGTCCTCATTTGTTTGTTTTGTTGTGTTTTTAGCTTGACAGCCCTGTGCTTGTCTTTACTACTTTTAATATTGACTGATGTATTTTTTATTATTGTAAAGCACTTTGTGATTTTGTATCTGAGAAAGGTGCTATACAAATAAACTTTACTTACTTACTTGCTTTTAGGAGTGAGAACGCTATTATTAAGTTATATATTTTATATACAATACACGACAATACAGGATTGTCGTGTTTATTTGAAAGGCAACACACCAAAGGAGAGTTTACATATTTGTGCAAGGCCAATAATAGAAATAAAAACAATTATTATTATTACTATTATTTTCAATATAAATAAATATAATAATAGTAATTTAACAATTGTTGAATTAATTGTACTGATTAATAAAGTTACATTGAAGGTTAATTGATAATAATAATACCACGGCCTGAGATTGGTTCAGTACAATTAACGTTAGTTTTCAAAATGTTTTTGAAGCCAATAAATAAATAAAATCCAGATTCTCAGAGCTGCTACTGTGTGATAGCCTATATCTCTTTAATCCACAGTCTGCAGGGTTTTTAACTCACATCTGTACAAGTGTTCACGGGTGTATTTTGCCTAATGAATAGATTAAGAAAAACATCTATTTTTGTGCTCGCGTTCTTAATTCACCTCCACAGTTCACGCTCATTTGCTTTAACACAACACACCGAGGCTTTACTAAAGTCTGGGGATTTCAGCGAGGCGAGCAGCTCCATGCTGGAGCCCGACAGGGTCCCAGAGGTTACCCAAACAAAGAGTGCGCAGGTCGGACCACACCGGCGGAGGATTACAACCAAGAGACGGAAGGCCTTGTGAAACTTTTACGCAGCGTCTTAATTGAGCCTTTACGGAGGAGAAATGTGTTGCAGGGTCGCTAACTAACTGTACTGTCAGCCAGGGAGGTGTGTGTGTGTGTGTGTGTGTGTGTGTGTGTGTGTGTGTGTGTGTGTGTGTGTGTGTGTGTGTGTGTGTGTGTGTTGTCTGTGGAAACGGGCTCACTGTGGTCTGGAGGATAAAGCCTGCATGTCTTCCTCTGAAAAACAGTCACATCTGGAGTCCTTATGACCTTGACGAAGCCGCAGCCTATTTATTTTTTCTCTTTCTGGAAATAGAGGCTCACTTACAGACACACAATGATGACGGTCACTGAGTCTCATTTAAATATTCTTGCAGGTTTGGGGTTCTCCAGGGGGGGGGGTACTCATATCAAAATAAAAGCATTGAATTGATTTTGAAAAATATGATGTGAATATAATATAATACCTTTTTAAAGTACAAATTATTGGAAAAGAGTATACAGTGTCAGCTTGTGGAAGGCGTAAAGAAAGCAAAAAAAATATTATTTAAAACAACAACAAAAAACAAGTTAGGCCTATTTCTGCTCTTGTGTAAAGACATTTCTATAACTGTAAATGAATCTATAAAGATGTGAAGCAGTTTGGGGAGATATATATATTTTTATAAACAATAATTATTTCTGTACAACAAGGCCTTTAAAGCAGTCAGTTATAAAGCCTATATGACAGTGAATACACATTTTTGCGGTTTCTGAAACATCTTAGGCTATTTTATATTTTATTTTGAAAATATTTGACATGTTAATTTCTGGTCACAAAAAAAATATATTTACCTCCCACACACACGGTTTTATCTATTTATTTATTTATTTTTGCTGGGTGCAGAATAATTTAAAACTCAAAGAAAATAAATGCTATTCATATAAAGCATATAGTGAATATTAATGTATTTATATTGTTTTTCTCCTCTCTGCAGTGGGTATTCCTCGCTATCAGAGCCACTCCTCGGTGTGCGACCGGAAAGATTTCGTGTTAAACTTTAACGGCATCTCGTCCTTCCACCCCTCGGCTGGAGGATCCTACTACCACCATCACCACCACCACCACCCCCAGAGCGTCTGTCAGGACATCAAACCCTGCGTCATGTGAGCTCACACTGCAGCTCCATCACAAGAGGACATTTTCACATTTTTACTTTTTTTTTTTTTTTAATTTTTAAAATTTTTTGGAGGATTCATACAAGGATGTATACCGTGCCTCCTACATGCAGCCAAAGTAGCTCTCTTGGTTGAGAATAACTATGCATTGAAGGAAATGAATGAAGAAACCCCAGAGGCCTTTTAAAAAAGAAACCACTCTGCCAATAAGAACCCTGACAAGCGTTTTTTCTTCTTCAAAAGAAGCTTCAGAAACACGACTTTTAATGTGTGTTTGTGCTCCTGTAACGCGTGCAAACGACTTATATACTATGTAACTATCCTATTAGAGTAACTACACACACGACGCTTTAACATGAACTGCAGCAAAACAAACCTTGCACTTATTGTATAACCCTTTGCCATTTTTTTTGTCCTGTAAAAGGTTTCAATAAAGCTGATATATATTTTAGGCTATACATTCCTACAGACTTCTGTCTTTCCATGTAGAAAAGGTTGTTTATTTTGCATTAAAAAAGGGAGGTGATATTCAGTTTGCATTTATAGTAGAAACACATTATTCCATATTAAATAGTCTGGCTGTTTACACATTTCTAGTCACGGTCAGCAGTGGTGGAAAGTACATTGACTCAATTTAAGATATTTATTTCAATTTAGATCTGCTACTTTCTACTTGTACTCATTTATTTGGCAGCTGGACTTAATTTGCAGAATAATATTTAACATGCAAAAACCTGAGATCAGTTTATAATATTTTAAGCATGATTATAGATTTAACTACTCAACACACTCACAACATTAAAATTGTGCTTACATGTTGACACAACAATAAATATAATAAAATAATACCATGGACTAGGGGTGTGAGAAAATATCAAAAAAATCGAATATCGTGATATTATGTGTTGTGATACTGTATTGATTCTCAAAAACACTATCGATTTTGAATTAATAGTTTGCATGCAAAGATTAACTCAGTCAATACTTTATTTCATTTGCAAAGAGATGATCCCTCTCAGTGTATGTGCCCTCTCAAAGTAGTGCTGTGATATTGGACGTTACAGTGACTGGTAAATGCAAATGCAAATCCCACCGTTCTGATTGCAGAAAAAAAACTTTTTTTACTCAGATTTTATACATATGGTGGTATGTTCATTATACTAAGACAGTTTTCCTAAAATTCGATTTAAAAAAATCGCAATATATCGCCTTGCTTACAGTATCACAATATATCACAATATATTGAATCGTAACCCCTGTATCATGATACGTATCGTATATCGACGCTTGCCAATACACAGCCCTACCATAGACCGTAGAGGTGCCTGCATAATGAGTATTTTTACTTTTGATACTTAAAGTATTTTTTGCTGTCAATACTTCTGTATTTAAGTAAAGGATAGAGCGCAAGACTTTTACTTATTAAGGAGCATTTTTATATTGTAGTATTGCTACTCATACTTAAGGAAAGGATCTGATTACTTCTTCCACCTCTGATGGTCAGGTTTTGAATTTATTCTTTAAAATCAATAACATTTAAAAACACCAGTATGACAACCTAATGTGCAACACATAGCTACCACAAAAAACAGCTGCTTTGAGTCTTATTTTTCAGTTAAAGAAACCTTCTATCGTTCAATTAATAATGTTCGTTTTCATAGCAATTTAAAAGTGACATTTCAATCGTTTCTGTTTTGGTGTGCAGTTGTGATTATGGGGGATGTTGCGGCGGGGGAAGAAGTATTCGGCTCCTTTAAGTAAACGCAGCAATGCCACTAAAGCTCCATCTCTCTTTACTGTAATTCTATTACAAGCAAAAGTCCCAGATTTTAATCTTTCTTTAATAAAAGTACAGAAGTGTTATAAGCAAACTGTACTTAAAGGATCACAATTAAAAGATTGCACACATTATGCATCAGAATTGCCAATGTGATTCTACATTTCATAATACTGATTTATTAACATGTAAACAGAGTTTTAATGTCGTATGGTTCTAAGGTCGAAGTGGAGATAATGTATATCATGTTGGGTAGATTAACCTAAAACGAGGAATCTTGTGTTATCAGCTGTTACGTTCCACCACTGCTGATAAGTGAGGGGTGTTAGGAAACAGGATTACTTCAAGAACCACACAGGCTGATCATTAATGCAATAAAACATTTGTAGACCACTGATGTGAGGCTCAAAAGATAAACGTCCTTTGAAAGTTAGATTGCAATGTAAAAGGAAGAAGACACTTCTTAGAAAATCAGATTATTATTAGTGTGAATATTTCCAGATTTTGCATGTTTTGCAGCCTGTGTACAACAGCTGAAAGTCTTTCGCATCCGGAGGCTGCTCCCTCCCATGTGGACATCCAGGGCTGCCAACATTTTGAAGACGCCATATAAACAAATGAAACGACAGGGCCGGCGTCTATGGAAATGCAACAACTAGGTATTTTTAGAGTGCGGTAAACAGATCGGACTCGCAGAGAGCTGCCTCGTCACACAAACAGAAAGCAGACTTGTGCTACTATACTTTGACTTTTGGTCATGACTCAAAATGGAGCATCACTCATGACTAACACATGCAGATAGAGATTTGGTAGCGGCAGCTCCTTATTAGGCCACTGACATAATCACAGCTTCTTAAAATGCTCTGTGGTGTCACTATTTGGGTCGTGAATGCAACGTCTGAGGAAATGTTCTCGCCGGGATGTTTAATATCTGTTACCTCAGTGTCTATTTGTCATGTTAGAGCACACTATGGGTTTGAAAACTCGACATAAAAGTAATTGTGCAGGAAGTTAGAACAAAATTCAACCAGCTTTAAACATTCTAAGGTATTACAAATGAAAACCACATGTGAAACTTGCTTTTCACAAGTTATTTTTCATATTTCAACTGCCCCAAAAAGCCACACATGTGCAACACCATGTGGACAAATCCTCGTGTGGTGCTGCTATGATGCACAGAATAAGGAAAGATCTGGCAGCAAATTCATTTTCCTCATATCTGCTTAAGCCTAAGATCCCGAATCCATATCAGAAAACACACAGCACGGGGTGAGGGACTGACTGAATCCTGTTGGTCTCACTGATGTGGCCTCCTTTGGGTGTTTTGAACATTTTGGGGTCCAAGCAAATGTCATATGGGATTGGTAACGGAGAGAGGAAAGACCAGCATCAGCAGTCACATATCAAAAAGAAAAAATGTCTTTGACAAGACAACAAAGTCCTTTTTAATTTCCTCAGTGCAACCCTCCATGATGAAAAGTCACACACGGTGGCCCTGCAGCTGCTGGATTTTCCATGACAAGATCTTTTGAGGAGTGCTGAACGTTCAATATGGTGGAGTATAGCGCCATCTAGTGGATAGTTTCTGCAGTGGGACGATATTATGAGTGATACACAAAGCAGAGGCTCAGATGCATTAGCCCATTTTACATTGACATTTCTCTGATAAAGCAAATATAAAACTCTCTCTACATTAATAGTAAAAATGTGACTTATGTCACAGCCAATGATGAACTACACCTGCTGAATCCTACTCAATTTAATACTGTGTATATTATATTATGTTGTTCTTCTCCGGGTATCACCACAGCGGATCATCTGTTTCCATGTAGTTGGCAACCAGGGCCTCAACTGTTCCGGTATGTAAATCGGATTTTTATGATCCACATGTTTGATTTGGCATAGGTTTTACACCAGATGCTCCTTCCTGATGCAACCCGGGACCTCTTACTGTGAGGCAACAGTGCCACTACACCACCGTGCCACCATGTGTATATTATGTCGTATCGTATCGTATCGTACTATTGATCCAGATTTGTATGACTAGGCTTAAAAGCGAGAGTAAACAGAGTTGAACTGGTGATTTACACTTTTCCTGTATTATATAGAGCCATGGTCAGATTAACCCACCCAGGGGCCAAAATGTAAAAACTAGCAGTGGGCCCCCTTCGCCTAACAGAATCATCTGAGAAGCCGTCATTGGCACTTTCAAAAAATACTTGGCAGGTGATTGGATGAACCATTCGTCAATCAAATTCTCGCTGACACCAGTCGGGAGAAGAGCAAAAACATCTTTTTCATCGAGAAAAGCCTTCAGTGCTGTTCTTTTGCTCTTTTTTCAATAAAGACATACTCTCCAGTTCTCATATAATGCTATTGCAGCATCTACACTAAACTCTTGAGGAGCCACCACTGTTGTTTCGAACTAACAGTTATTTCTCTGTGTCGCATCACACACACACACACACACACACACACACACACTTAAACCATGCCTGTTGCTGCCAGTAGCTTCTCACAGGACGCCGATTGGTCCGAACTACTGTGGTTCAACAACACATCACTTGAAGCCGGACAAGATGGATTTTCCTGTGATCTTGTGATATTGAGAATCCAGCTGCCGTGCAAGGTAACCCTTTGCCCCTTGTTTGTGGTAATTTGATTATATACTAACACACAGCTATCTGCCGCTGCTGTCTGAGTTGATTATGTCTGAACGTTTTTCAAGTTGCTGCCACAGTTCGCTGTGTGACCATGGCAACCACAGAAACCACGCGATACAGGAAGCTAATTTAACTGATATCTGAGTGCCCTGAATAACACACCTCTACATCAGCACTGAGCACACATAAAATGTCTTGCAAAAATCAGCATCTCTCTCTCTCTCTCTCTCTCTCTCTCTCTCTCTCTCTCTCTAAGACCCTTAAAGTCTGATGCCTCTATATGAGTAAACAAGACCATCAGCGAGAAGACTGGATATTTCTATATAGTTATTCTTAATGCATGTCATCGGGTCGGATTCTGCCGTAAATCAGACAATCATGTAGGTTCACCAGAAACTCCTTTAGCTCAGACTCCAGCGGGGCCTCCAGCAGCGACCAGCCCGCGACAGACAGACCCAGATCCAACTCCGCTTCGGGGGGTGGAGAGTTCGGCGCCCGGCAGCAGCAGCTCCTCTTCAAGCCAGAAGTAGACCTACGCCTCGCTGCTTCGCCGGTCCCCACTGGGAGCCGACACCACGCTGCTGGAGGCACCAGGTCATATTGCTGGACCCGAGGGAGAGAAGGGAGGCACGAGAGAACCAGAAGCAAGCGTGGGGCAGACTGTCAGACACTGCTGCAGTAAAATGAGAGTTTTTCTAAAGGGACTCTGGTGCTCGGAAACACTGCCACCAAAATCAAAACAAAATTAAAGTTCCTCATATTAGCTTTAACATTTTCCAAACTGAGCATTGCTGTGCCAACGATACAATCAAGTGCAAATTAATGAGAAAATATTTTATGTTAAATATATTTTAATGTACAAATGCATCACAAGCTAGAGGGAAGGTCAGAAGATCCTAAAACCAGCTAGCATGGGAGGACTAGGGATGTCACGAGAACCGATACTTCAGTACCAAGTCAATGCCAAAATTTAAAAAAAGTGACGGTACTCTTTTTCTACAGTACCGAAGGTACCATACGATGCTTTTAATGGTCACTGGTAGTGATGTGACAGTGAGGACAAATTTCCCACCGGTTAATAAACTTGTGACAACACGATGTTACCGATTACACCGGACATTTTACAAGAAAGATTACGGTCAATATGTGCAGATCGTTGACCCTGATCTTTACTGTCGGGTGGCGGTGTGTCTGGCCTCTACGGTAGCGCTTTTGCTGCGGGGGTCTACCTGGCGCCGCTGCTCCGTGCACACCGGCTGTGACGGCTCCATCCACCTCGCGGCGATTACCTCATTAACGTTATTGTTCCCTTATAGCATTGGGATTAAACGTGAAATATTGCCAAATAGGTGCGTTTGCTTTTCGCTTCGACAATAAAATCCTCTGCCTCCTGCTCCTACTACTCTGAACTGACGGACCAGATACGTTCACGGTCAGTATGTAGTGTCTGTCGTCTGACTATCGATTGATGACATGCCGCTGATACGCCAAAATGAACAAAATGGGTCAATTCTTGTTATTTATTACTTAAAGGCTACATGCCTCTGTTTTTTGTAATGTTCAAATGTTTTTAATAAAAGAGTGCGTGTTGAATTACATGGGATTTAGTGTTGTTGTTTTTGTTTTTTTACCGTGGTATCGAATTGGGTATCAAGAATCGTGGAAATTCACTAGTATTGGTATAGACTACTAGATTTCTGGTATTGTGACATCCCTAGGGGGGACCATGAATGTCTGCACGATATTACCTGGAAATCCATCCCAGTCGTAAATATTTCACTTCAAGCGTACAACCGACAGACCAACCAGCTGACATTGCCAGAACCACCCTGCTAGTAGCAGGCCAAAAACATAAAACTGGAGTCTGACTGTAAATGTAATGATACATGCATTATTGTCAAAATAATCTAATAATCTAAATGTACTACATTTTGTCTAGTTATTACATAATGTGTTGTTGCAAACTTTTTTCCTGGAAAGCTTCCCAAGCTGGAAACCTCCAAGTATCCTGGAGCTAGAGGTCTATAAATAGTGTCTCAGCAGACTGGGTTAAATGAAGCACAGAAGTGGTGGGTAGGGAGACTGATAGTATGCTGCGGTAACTGAGTGTGGAATTAGAAAGGGGATGGTTGCACTTGAGAGCTTGTTAGTGAATCTCACCTTAACAGGCAGGATAACATCTGGTAAGGGGACATAAATGGATAGTGCTGCATTACCAGTCACTATCATTACCAGCCATTGAAGCATTTACACTCAGTGAGCCAACACTTGATAAATCATTTTTTTAAAAAAAAGCTTTACAGAAGAGAAGAGAAAGAAAGGAACAAAAGAAGACCAACCCTGAAGAGGAGAGTGATAGTGGTTGCAGGTAACCACTATGGGGCAGAGTTTAGCAGCAGTTTAGGACTGCTGCATAGTTTTAGTAAACTGCAGTAAAGCTTGTTGCTAACTAATACAGTACATTTATAGTTGCAACATGAATAAAGCCACAAACTAACAAAACTGATATAAGGGTAATGATAGTTTTGCGAATGCCAGTAGCATTTTAGAGACATTGAAAAAGTGATTTTTATGATGTTGCATCTTCTCTCTTTCCACTTTTTTCAAAATGTGAAATATTGAAAACTTGGCTTCAATGTTACAAAATGACAACACTTGTTAAAAATCCCACAATACTAGTCCAGGCTTTTTGTCTGTTGTTGTTAGATGGATGGATCGATAGATCGATAATCTATCGTACCGATGATGATACCGATTCAAATGCCTGGATCGGGTATTGACGACAATGGGGCCGATGTATTCAATTCAATACTATGTTTATATACTAAACTCGGAAAAAAAAGTTTGGAAATCTGTTTTTGGTCGATTATTTCTCTGTTGTTATGATGCTAATTGGCATTGTATTTTACATCCTTGGAAAGCCTGTTTATTTACCTTCACAATGATGTCCAACTTGTAAGGATCATGCATTTGTGGGATGAGCAGCACAGCTGATTGTGTGGGTAGCGCACATTGCTGTGGGATGGCGTTCCATTCCTCAACCAGGATTTGTTGCAGGTCAGCCAGCGTGGTTGTGTGTTCCCTCAATGATGTCACTGGCAAAACAAGGCTTGTCATCATTGAAGGCCATCTCAATGCAGTGAGATATCAGAATGAGATTCTGCAGCCAGTGATGATACCATATTTCCACAATTTGGGACCTAACTTCATCCTCCAAGACGACAACGCTCACCCCCACAGAGCCAGGGTGATCACAGACTACCTCCACAATGTGGGAGTAGAGAGAATGGAACGGCCTGCCAAGAGTCCAGACCTCAACCCAATTCAACACTTGTGGGATCAGCTTGGGCGTGCTGTACGTGTTAGAGTGACCAACACAACCACGCTGGCTGACCTGCAACGAATCCTGGTTGAGGAATGGAACACCATCCCACAGCAACGTGTGACCAGGTTGGTGACCAGCATGAGGAGGAGGTGCCAGGCTGTTGTGGCTGCGTATGGATCTTCCACCGCTACTGAGGCTCCTGACCTTGTATTAAATGAATAAAGTGTAAAATTGCCAATACGTCGTGTTTGTTCCTTGTTACTGATCGAGAGTTCAATCATCCAATCCACCAAACAACTCAAAACAAGAGTCAGTACCAACAGGAGAATACACTGTTTACCATTGGCAGAGCATTTTGGCAAATTTTTCTTGGGAGCTCCCCACATAATCAGCTGTGCTGCTCATCCCACAAATGCATGATCCTTACAAGTTGGACATCGTTGTGAAGGTAAATAAACAGGCTTTCCAACCATGTAAAATACATTGCCAATTTGCATTGTAATAACAGAGAAATAATCCACCAAACACAAATTTCCAAACTTTTTTCCCGAGTTTATATACATTATATACTGGAATTTGAATTCTTGTTTAAGTTTTGACCAATTTGTTGCTGCATTAAAAAGGTTTCCACTTGAATTGTAATTCCTGTTAATTTTGAAGATTTTTTACTAAATTGCTGGATTTATTATTTTAATGATAAAGAACAATTAAAATGTATATCTTTGTATTTACTGGTAACATTTTGTTTTACAAAGGAAAGAAATAATTAAGTCAAACCTGATGTTGCCTTACACATAAAAGAATGATCCCAGTCACTTCCACACAGTGAGGTATACAGCTTATTGATTAAACACTGGTATCGGATCGGTACTCGGTATCGGCCAATACCCAAAGCCCAGGGATCAATATCGGTATCAAGACTGAAAAAGTCGGATCGGTACATCGATGTTGTTTGTATGGACAAATATATATAAATATAGTATGAAGTTCCAAGGAGACATTTTTCAGGCTGTTTATTGAACATAAGAGACAAATAGATCTAAATATTTCTATAATCTTGATTTCATTTGAGATGGTGTGCAAATAAAGATGGATAAGACTGTTTGTCATCATGTGAGAAAATTATGCCATTCATCAGGGCGGCTAAATCAGAACCAGCTCAATCTTCAGTCATTTCCCGTGACCTTATTTGGATTTTCAGAGAAGCTCTCCACATTCGTCTGTCTGTCTGGTCTAAAATGACGAGTTTTGGGGTAAAAAAAAGGGGAAAACTGCCACACTGTGAGGCGCTTTGTGGCCTTGAGAACAGCTCTGCCCTCTCTTCAAACCAGTCACAGCCGGAGCACCAAACACAAGATTAATGTTTTGCACATGGATGATTGGCAGCTATTTATTTGAAAACCAATTCCAATGTGCTCTTTTGGCGCATGGCTTTGAGGTCCTGGGATATTTTGGAAATCTGTCTGTGTTTAATTAGGCACTTAATATAAACACTGTCGATGACACACTGAAGTGCCTGAAAAACAATTTCATACCCGATCCCTCAGGAGTGAGACTTTATAAGAAAAGATCACAAACAGATGGGAGGTCACCAGTAAAAAAAATACAGAATTAAAATAAAAAACTTTTTTTTTTTTTACAGTTGACATTCCTCATAGAATTGTGGACCTTAATGAACTAAAATGTGCTCATAAATCAAGATATCCTGCTTTTTACTCCTCTGCTGCTGTTGTTGCATGTGCATCAATGTGACAGCAGAGGGCGCTATGTTACTATTTAATGCCAGATTGTGTGTGCCAAAATTACTTACAAGTTCAAGAGACTGGTGGCAGCACAGGCATTCAGTGATGACGAATGATGATATGATGATGATGATGATGATGATGATGATGATGATGATGATGATCCCTAGAAATGAAAACCAGAAATGAAGTCAATGTTACATTGCGTACAATAACTGTTTATTTGTTCAGTTAATGCAACTTGCAATTTATAGGTTGTAGCGGGCTCAGTTTGAGGCTGGCTTGCCATTTTCAAAAGGGGTCCCTTGACCTCTGACCTCAAGATACTGTATGTGGAAAAGCCCTCATTTAAATCATTATGTCCTAAAAGTTGTTGAATTATCTAACAGCTGAATTCAGAGTTATTTTCCTCAGCATAATGAACGTGCATCAGACCCACAGAACTGCACCGCCCTGCACGTTCATATATCCATTTCTGCCTTCTAGCTGTAGGTGGCTGTAATAATGGATACATTGGCTATATTTCATCACTTTTATTATCTTCTAATATACCCATTGGCTGTATGCTGTAAGCCTGTACCATGGTGAATGTATTAACGTCTCTGTTCCCAAACAACCGGCTATCGGCAAGTAGCTAGTAGTGCTAGTAGTGCTAGTAGCATGACATAAAACAGAATTCAATGTAGCTGTAGGCTATTTACTAACGCAGGGCCAAAGCAGAGGACACATCCTTTTATACATCCATGGTCTGTGGTCTATTGGACAACTGTTTTGAGGTCCTTGACATGAAAAAGTTTGAGATTGCTTTCAAAATCTGTGTGCTGGATTTTTCTCACTTTATGCTCCTCTGGGAAGTGGCCGGGCAAAAAAGTTAAATAAGTAAGTAAATATATTTATAATAGAATGCATTCATTTGCGATTAATCATGATTAACTATGGACAATCATGTGATTAATCGCAATTTAACATTTTAATCGATTGACAGCCCTAATAAAAAAATACTCACTAGACTGCAGGAAATGCTGCATTTTGTGTCCGGAAAATCTACATCCAGCCTTTTTTCTAAACAAATAAGAAAGTGATATCTATTTAACAATAAGTAAATATTGTGTGCTTTAAATCCGGGTGTCTGTAATCTATACATCAGAGTCAGAGCTGTAAACCAGCATTGTCCTGTGGGTGGGAGAGGAAAGGACAAAATATGCTCCAGCAATGCATTTTCATACAAAAGTCCACAAATGTACTTAAAAAGACAACAATAAATGCATCCAAATAAAAGCATGCATTTCTTGGTGGAATATTCAGTTGTTTATAAGCCTTTATTGTAGCCTGTATTTGCTACCAAAAACATCTATAACAAACTGTGTAGACACACCTGTGCAGGTACTGTAGAAACATGTTTCTTTGCCTGCGTGTAACTTTGGTATTTTTCAACCTGGCCGTATTTGAATATGTTTTTGTGTCTAATGGGGACAACAGGTTGTTATTACAAGTCCAGTATTGAGGGATAACCAACCAGTAACCATGGAAAAGAGCAGCGAGGACTAGTGAGCAGCCTCAATGTTCACTAAAAGGGCTTGTTTTTGCCTCTGACAGGCTCAAACTGTGTCTGACAACATTACGGAAAGGGCCCTACAGAGAAGTAAAACGTTTTTCTCACCTTTCACTGGACCCCGTCTGTTTGTTATCCTGTCCAAGTCTCGCTGAAGGTGAAGTCTCGTTGTGAAATCTGAATATCCGTATTACTCTGGCTAAAATAAACGCGGTCGGCCATTGAGCTCAAAGACCTCCTCCACATTGTCGAAGTTATCTAAATATTCCGCCATGACATTGAACATATTTTGGATAACACTAAGCTACGTTTTCTGTGCTCCAACACGCAACTAATTCTGCTCGGCTAGTAGCACGTTGTGTTCCCAAGGTGATGGACGTATTACAGCTAGCTACTCTGGCTTCCGGCAAATGTGAAATGTCGCGAGATTTCAAAACGACACTTGATTCTTCCTTGGGTCTTTTCTAGAAGGTAACCCGCAAATTGCAAAAACTTTCAAAAAACGTAGAAAATCGATCGATCAATATAAAAAAAATATATCATTAATATATAACAATTGTAATGTTATGTTTAATATTCATATTAATATTATTGAGTATTTGTGTTTTGATGCTTTGGCAACATTGTTTTTTGAAACTTTCATGCCAATGAAGCCACTTTGATGTGAAAAAACATTGGATTTAATTGAATTGAAAAACTCTCGCGAGACTCATGACAATCCATCTGATTGTGGACCAACTAACCAACATTGCCATCCATATAAAGCTACATCAAGCATGGCTAAAACACTGTGGGGAGAAACAGGAAAGGAGACAGATTTTAAATCCATTGCTTCTTGTTTTATAAATATCATTATATTTATCAGGGGACAGGCTATAGTTGAGTCTGTAACATGTATTTTTTTAAGTGCTGTCTGGCCTCCACATACTGTAGCAACACCTCAGTGACATAATTTGCCCATGACCCTGCTATACTCATAATCTCTCAAATACAGCAACTTCATCTAGTGATTAAAGTGCAGCCATTGAAGACTGAAATGTCAACATAGAGGCACTCATGCTATTCTCAAGGTATAGATTTCCACACAATTGAAATTACCTCCTCTGCCATCCTTTAAATGCAGTTAAACATCACTCTGATAGAGTAAAGAGCTCAGATTTCACTACATGCAGTGACTTGATAGAAGGGACTCAGATATTGCAGCCTGGGTGTGCAGATATCACAGAGGAAACAGAAACAGAACATTTGACTTAGTTTCAACATTGCCTTTGGCATTTCCTGATGTATTGCTTCTTTCACAGAAGAGAACAAGCAACTGACAATGAGCTGATTTACTGATATATAAAGTTTAAACATTCTGTGATCAGTACCATCAGACAGAAATGATCAACTCTGTTGGTAAATCCAACCAAAATATGCAGCTGGTTAAGTTTATAACGGCTGGACAATCGATGCAGTAGTGCCAGAGCAGAACATCAGTCTTCAGACAGGCTCCAGGAAATGACTCGTGAATGAGAGCCGACCTTGACAAGCAGCTAAGGTTCTCCACTGACGTCACCACCACCAGAGAAGAGACAAGAGCAGGGCAGGCTGATGAGGGTCAGAGCGTGGCTGGCCTGGTGCGATAGCTTGGGGTTATGGAAGCAAGCAGCTGAGGCAGGCAGATGCAAGGACAGATCCTGGAGACGCAAGGAAACAGAAGAACACGGCACAAAGAAATAATTCTGATTACACAAACTTTTTCTATAATACTGTATTTATACGGCACTTTTCAAAACAAAATCACAAGTAATTATATTGTAGACTATTCTAGGTCACTTTTTCTACAAAACAGAAGCTCTTACTACCTTTTTCATCCTCAGTGAATAATAGCAGCTCAGGTGGTGGAGTGGGATATAGAGAATGGTTAGTAAAACAATACAGCAATACAATAATACACAATTCTTTCTATTTCTTTACAATACAGAGTATTTTACTTTGTTTACATGTCAGATTACGCATCTTCTTCGTCCTTAGTACGGCAGCAGCTCAGGTGGTGGAGTAGGATATAAAGAATGGTTAGTAAAACAATATTTTAATTATTGAATAAGTATTAATAAGCAGATTTAAAATACAATAACACACAATTCTTACTATTTCTTTACATTATAGACTATTTTACTTTGTTTACATGTCAGATTACTCACCTTCTTCGTCCTCGGTGAACAGCAGCAGCTCAGGTGATGGAATAAGAGAGGGAACAATAAATAATGGTTAGTAAGAGAGACAAAATATGTTTGAATTACTAAACAAGTGATATTATATGAACAAATAGATGTTTAGCATATAGTTTGTAGGTGGGTTACATAATATTACTTTCTCTGTTTTTACATTATAGACTATTTTAGATCACCTTCTTCATCCTCAGTGAACAACAGCAGCTCAGGTGGTGAAGTAGGATATAAAGAATGGTTAGTAAAACAGTGTTTGAATTATTGAATAATTAGGAATAAGTAGATTTATAATACAATAACACACATTTCTTACTTTGTCTTTACATTATAGACTATTCCAAGTCCCTTTCTCAACAAAACAGAAGCTCATACTTACTTTTTTCGTCCACAGTGAATAATAACAGCAGCTCAGGTGGTGGAGTGAGATAAGAGTAAAGTAAGACAAACGTGGTTAGTAATTAAAATAATCTTTGAATTATTGAATAGTTTGAATATAATAGATATTTTATATAGTTACTATACCTTTTTCGGCCGTATTAAAGGGATAGTTTGGGTTTTCAAGTGGGATTGTATGAGGTACTTATCCATAGTCAGTGTATTACCTACAGTAGACGACAGTCGGCACGTCCCCAGTTTGGAGAAACAGACAGGATACCAACACGGGAGCAAAGCAATGTACTGCTGTGGATGGGGCCGACAGGAAAACATATTATAGCTACCTAAAAGAAAGGCCCGCCTAAAAAAATCAATATCAGTTTAAGTGTACGCTATATCAGCCCATTCTCATTCCTAAGGCGTCAAATACTGACGCTTTGTCACAGCCACTGCCGTTCGATACCGCCGCACAAGGCTCCCTTTAGCGCTGGTATGAGATGCACCGGACGTTCCAGTAACTACAATGTAAACCCATCCACGGCAACAGTAAACAGTCAGGGAAAGTGCTGTGGTGACATTGTTTAAAGAGCGAAAGACACACAGGGCGGACGGGAGGCGTGGTGGAAGGGCCCTAAAAATAAACTAAAAATACTAGATAAAATATATTTTGCTGCCGGCCCCGTCCACAGCAGTACATTGTTTTGCTCTGGTGCTGGTACTCCTGTCTGCTTCTCCAAACTGGGGACGCACTGACCGTCATCTACTGTGGGTAATACACTGACTATGGATAAGTACCTCATACAACCCCACTTCAAAACACCCAAACTATCCTATACGGCATTTTTTTTTTTTATCTCTGAAGACGTTCAGGAGGCATCCTAATCGGACACCTAACGTTGGGCAACTTTGAGCTAACCCCCTGTGGGAAGAAATATTGTGTTCATTTGAACACAGACAAGGCTGAAGATTCCTTGCCCTGCCAGACACAAAGACTACATGCATGGGGTGTCGACAGCCCTGCCAGACGCTAGGACTACCTGGAGCATTGACGGCCTTGCCAGACGCAAAGGCCGGCCCTCAGAATGAAAGAAATAAAGAAATGTTGATCGATCCTCCGTGCAAAAATGAGGAATTACTGCACAAAAAGTCCCAGTGTAAGACGCTATGTGGGGTGTTCACAGCCCTGCCAGATGCAAAGGCCAGCCCTCAATCCAACGGTCCCGGTGCAAGACGCTACCAGGATTGTCACAAGCCCTGCCAGACGCAAAGGCGGGAATGATTGGTCCTGTTGTGATGCGGAAGTGATGAAGGGGAAATGTGGACTCAGTGATTGCTCCGATGTTTAGAGTCAATCCGAGTCGCTGTCATCAGACCACCTCGGCCTCTTTGCGGCAGCCTCCTCCTCCCCGTCGCTGTCTTCCCTGCGTCGTCTTGTGGAGGGGCCGGGGTCAGAGTCTGCCTCGCTGAGTTCCTCAGGGGCATCGTATTGGCAGACTGGCCCGATGTCTTCAACATCCAGGATAGGGAACTCAATCCCATTGTCCCCAACGTCCCAATCCTCAAGATTGTCCTCAAGATGGTCCTCATCCTCTTCATGTTGCCAAAAGCCGTACCTGTCAACAAAATACTCAACCCTGATAAAGACATTGTCAGGGTCGGCTTCAAAGCCACCGTGAGGGTCAACAGATGGGAAAGCATGAGGAAGACCATTAGGGTCCGCATCAGGGTCAACTTGAAAGTCACCAAACGGGTAGGCAGGAGGGAAAGCAGGAGGACGACCGTAAGGGTCAGCAGGAGGGTCAGCGAAAGGGTCAGCAGGAAAACCATAATGGTCAGCAGGAGGATCAGCTTCTAGGTTACCGAAAGGGTTAGGAGGACCATAAGCGTCAGCAGGAGGGAAAGCATAGGGAAGAAGATAGGGAATAGGGTAGTAAACAGGGTAATAAACAGGAAAAGGAGCAGCAGGACCCTGTCTCCATCCCAACCCAAAGTAGGGTGAAGGGACCTGCTGCTCACCGTCCCCGTTACCTCCCTGAGGCTCAGCCTCAGCCTCCTGAAGCCTGTCCGCATCATCACCCCAAACAAGGCCAACCTCTTCCTCGTCCTCATAATCAGGCAGGACGGGATCATCGGGGGGCATCTCAACATCCGGGTGCTCATTATGCAGAGGCCAAAAGGAGCCACCTGAGGAGGAAAAAAAGCATTAAAATGTCACATTCTCCACTTCCATAAAACAGTCTTAAACAAGAAAATCGTTTTTGACCAGATATATCACAAGCACTTTGTAGAAAAGCCCCCAACAAACAGAGTGCCACCTCTAAAAGTGATATCACATATAGTGCAGTACTGAGTACATCTGATTTATTGATTGCAGTCAGGATGTAATGAAAATTTTAACAAATATAACAAAACAAGTCTCTAAAATCTTAACCCTGCCTTTAAAATAAGAGCAAATGAAACTCTCTCCTCAAAAATATGTTTCAATGCACACAGAAATAGTTTAAATATTAATTAAAAAGCGATCATTCAAATGACAATTAGTATAAAATAATAAAACATTATAAAAATAAATTAAATACGTAAACATGGGAATATGTAATAATAATAATCATATTTATTATTATACTTATTTTTATTATTAATAAAACTGTGTCAAAACCCCCCACACAAATGCAATGAAGTTCACATGTGACAAGGAGTTTCTAAATGCAGGTTCAACTGTTTGTATATAAATGTCACAACATCCAAATATGTTTTTGATGAAAATTGCAAATACTTTTAAATATATATATTCTATTACATGTATTTAAAATAAGAAATATTTGTGTCTGCATCAGAAATATATTTGTGAACCTTGTTTTTTATATGTGGATATATTTGTTTTTTTTACATATATATTTGAATCCTTTTGTGTGCATTCATTAATATTGAGACTGATCTGACTCCATAGAAGAATCGGTCAATTTAATCTTCGTTTGTATAACGTAAGTCCACATAATAACCATGTTCACATCCCTGTTTTTCCTTCTAAATACACATTTTGTTTCTTATAACCATAATTAAAGTCAGTCTGGTATAACAGTAGTCAGAACAGTAGGTTGTAATTCTATCATGTTGCATCACATTTCAATCATATAAAAAAATAGTGGAAACAGGTGGTTTTGACTCTATTCAGTGATATAGCGAGAAGAGATGATTGTTCACGACACTGTGTTTTTTTAAGAGGATGCTACTGCCTCCAGGATTCCCTATTAGTTTACAATAAGCTATGAAAAACACTGAGATAGCCAAAACGTTTGACGCGGACTGACCTACGTGCGTAATTACGCACGCTTAAACGTGGGTACCTTCATTAATTCACGCGCACTTAACAACAGGGCTTCTCCAAAAATAACCACACCAAAATATATGATATGTGCGTCTTGGCCCGGCAAACTAATCGCTTATATTTAAATTTAGTTTCTCTCCTAAGTTGCAAATCTTAAAAGCATAGTACAATGTGACGACAATACTATCATGTCAAGTAGAAGCTCTGAGAGGTGACTGAACAGCTTTGGTTTTAGGTCAAATAACTGTCAGACACTTTAGTTCACTTCATGATAAAATAAGATAAGATATTCCTTTATTAGTCCCGCAGTGGGGAAATTTGCAGTGTACAGCAGCAAAGGGGATAGTGCAAAAAACAAGATACATCAGCTAACACAGTAAAAAAGAGCTAAACAAAGTATAACAAAATATGAACCATTTAAATAGAAGGAAAATAGGAGCAGTATATACAGTATTGACAGTATTGACAATAAACAGACTATTAACAAAATTGCACAAGTAGAAAATGATATTGCACAGTGAGAATGAATGAATGAATGAAATTCCACCTGAAAATATCAGGTTATTGTCAGTTTTTTTTCATTCAGGCTCATATAACAATATCGATATGTTGGTGCATTTTGAGGAAAATCTAAAAATTAGTTCATAAATGTGATAAATTTGAACTTAATAAGGACCCGACAACATCTCAGGATACATTTTAAGCAGCAGAATCACCTGTCCACACAGGGGAACGTGCCCTGTGTGTTTACACCTGTGCGCTCTGACGTCAACACGTTCGATCGTCTCCATGGTGAACTAAACAACTTATTATTTTGGCATTATTCGAAAAATTACTCAATCGCCATTTTCTTTCCTAAAATTTCGACGAAATTTTTTTGTAAAATGTGTTTCCCTCAAACAAAAATAAGTGTTTTCAAATCACTCCAGTTGTTAACATACTCCACAGCTGTTCCGCCACACTTCACTTCACACTTCTTACCAGATCATTATGATTTTATACCCAGAAAACATCAAGTATCACCACAACCAGTGTTTTCCTATAACAGGCCAACTAACGGGTCTATTTATCTAGAAATCCAACCATTTAACATAATTAAAAACACATTTTGTACCGAAATTCTCTTTTAAAGGATTTAAGGAACATTAATAAATATTGATCATGACATTAAAAGATGTCTTACTCGCAAAAGAAGCGATCCAGCGTCTGATCCTGGTCAGCAGACCGGCCTCCTCCACAGGGGGTCCATGAGATGACATCTTATCCGGCAGGTAGCTTTCAGCTGTTTCTTCAGCTCAGTAATCCAACAGGTTTGTTCTCCAAAAGTTGCTCCAAAAGGCTTTATCAAAGAGTTCAACTCTGCAGGTTTTTCAGATCAACTTGTGTCCAAGTCCAAGTGCGAATAGGAGTTAGAAAGGTGTGCAGCTCTGACGTCACCTCGGTATAACGTCAACGTTCCGTTTCCATGGCTTTAAGTGACGCACTGTACGTCAGATACAGTAATAGATTATATAATGTTAATTGTTTGGACTCTTTAGTGTGTTTACAGCAGGTGTTTCCACCAATAAGTGATGTGTATGATGATCTATGGTCACTACACTTCACACCATCTTGACCCGGAGCTCACTGAACCAGGTCAGCACAGCTTCATTTTGTTGTTGTTGTATTTTAAGATACAAAATAATGTCTGCAGACAGTAAATGTGAATCAATGCACGCTTACATCTACATCATGAAAAGATTGCATAATTAATTAATCTCCAATTTATAGCCTACATCGTGACATTTCATTGCTGCTCAAGTGGCCTTTATTGTTTCTTCATTTGTCTTTCCTGATCCTCGTGCACCATGTGGTGCTTTTATTTTGTGTTGCCACTGGGATGATAAGATAAGATAAGATAAGATAAGATAAGATAAGATATTCCTTTATTAGTCCCGCAGAGGGGAAATGTGCAGTGTACAGCAGCAAAGAGGATAGTGCAAAAAACAAGATGCATCAGCTAACACAGTAAAACAAAAAAGAGCTAAACAAAGTGTAACAAAATATGAACCATTTCAATAGAAGGAAGTATAAAAATAGGAGCAGTATATACAGTATTGACAATAAACAGACTATTAACAAAATTGCACAACTGGTAAATGATATTGCACAGTGAGAATGAATGAATGAATGAATGAATGAATGAAATGAAATGAAGAATACAGAGGAGCCCAGGGTCAACCCAGAAGCTCCAGGTTCACTGTGTGGCACAACAATGATTTGAAGCAATAAGTGGAAAATCACAGTTTTGGAATATACAAACAAAAAATATGCATTTAAACCATCAGTTATGATTATTTAATATTTTGTGCACATGTCTGTATTTTAGTAAAATGTATCTTACCCATATCTGTCAGTGTGTCATGTATGGCTCTGTTTCCTGACAGGGTTTTCTCATCCCAAAATGCAACATATCTCCACATTGATTCACCAGAAACAGGTCAGATAGCCTATTACAACGTGAACTGTAAAAATGTAAATATATTTAGAAATGGGCAGTGGCGGAATGTAACTAATTACATTCACTCAAGTACTGTCCTTAAGTACAAATTTGAGGTACTTGTACTTCACTTGAGTATTTCCATTTATACGTCTACTTGTAACGCTTTAGATTCAGAAAGCAACGTAAGCAATGTATGACCTATACAGCAATAATCTGCCTGTTTGGGGGAATTTAAAGATGATTAATAGTTATTATTCGACGACATGCGTACTTATTATGACAGGTTACTAACGACTGGTGACAGGGTGCAGTTTGACCGTAAAACTGAGCAGAAATCCAGATGTTTCAGGGAGGATGGACTGATGACGTCTGCATCACTTAATACATTTCAAAATGACATTATTACCAACGAACAGGCAAACTAGATTGTTCCCTTGTTACACGTGTAAGTCAGCACATGCTCTGCATGGGATCTCGGTGTTGTTTACCTGTTGAACATTTAATTTAGTAGCTAGTCATGTTTCACTATTTACACGCTGTTTTTGTGAAGTTCCTTGTCTTGCGTGTGCTGTTTTAAAGTCTATAAAAACAGACTGTATTGGCCATCAGAATCAGTTAGTATAGTATAAATATAAAGTAATTACAGTAAATACATAGTGTGTATACGCACACACACATACACACACATTAACATTTGTCTACAAAAATATAAGGTACACATGAAGTGATGAAAAGACTAAAACTGGAGTTTTTCTGCATCAAAAACAGGAAAAAGTAAAACAAAAAAATGTACAAAGTGGGTCGTCCAATCAGATCAAACTATTTTGAGTTAAATATGAGAATTATTTGTTTTAATAAAATAATATTTTCGTTGACGTCAAAAATAATTAAGAACATACAAGTATATCTGTCTAATATTTCCACAGCAGGTGATTTCAAAATCAGGTTTGGAGTTACCGTACAGTTTCTGTATAATGTTTATTTTATATATATATATATATATTCAAAGCAGCCTATAAAGAAGAAAAACATGAACGCATCACTAATTATAATCCAATAATGTATATTATCCTGGAGTCATTCTGCATAATGAGTACTTTAAGTAGCCTATATTTTGATGCTAATTCTTTTAGACTTTTACTGAAGTAAAATTTGGAATGTAGGCCTTTTACTTGAAACAGAGTATTTCTACATTGTGGTATTTCTACTTTTACTGAAAGCTCTTAGTAATTCATCCAACACTGGGAAAAAACTCACCGATTATATATGATGTATGATAATGTGCATCCATCATGCACTTTTACAGACTGACCACTGGGGGGCAGGAATGTGTCGCACATTAAGAGAAGAATTCTTATAAAGTCTTCATCTTTCTCTCTGAAGCCCAGTACAAATCTAATTAAAGTCTCTTATCATATAGAAAACTTTCATTACTGTATCTACTACTAATACTATTCTTATAATATTTACATATAAGGGTGTTTAGATCCGGTGTGCTTTTTTGTGTGTTTGGTCCCAGATATTATCTCAGGATGTGGTTGGTTTTCATTGGAAACTCAGTATAGTGACAGCTGGAGGGATCCGAGCTGCAGATATGAAGATCCTGTAACAAACACCACGACTGATTCATCAAATACATGTAGGCTCTAAACCACAGCTACAATCTGCTGCACCCACCTTTGTGGGTTGCTGCTTCTGTTGTTTCCCTCCAAACACACACCGACAGTCAGTCAGATGCTGCGGAGAGAAACAGGAGACCCTCCATGAGTCAGCAGGGGTCACTGGTCAGCCGTGGCCGGCACAGAGGACTCATCGGCCGGACCTCACAGGTGACAGTAGTCCGCTCTGCATTTGCTTCCAACAGAGAGACAACACATGCAAATCACAGAACGAAGAGAAGAATGAAAACACACAAGTGAGAAATTAACTCTTCTCACTGATCATCACTATTTTTATCAGAGTTTACTATTTATTATTATTATTATTATTATTATTATTATTATTATTATTATTGTTTTATAGTTTTTTCTCTTGTAACTAAATACAAATTCTGCAAATTCTGAGAGGTATTTTTCCAGAATAAAGACACGATTAAGAAGTTGACTTGCACCTCTTTTATTGGATTAGGCCTGATATGTTTGAATTATTTCCATGTGCTCTTAGATGTATCGAAATATCAATGAACTGCATGTTTTTTCTCCCCTAAATAGGATGTCAAGTTTAAAGGTAAACTTGTGTCCAAAAAATTCATAGTCACTCTTTATGTTAAAATGATGAAACACAGTTTCATCAGAATTAGTTCTGTCAATAGAGTTATTTAGGAATACATTTTCGTTTTGACTATATATGTAGAATTTAAAGAATATTTCAGATGGATTTGTTAAACTTGCTTATATTTTGTTGAATCCATCAAGTTAAATGAGAGATGTTGGAACATTTTTATAAAGTCTATTAAAATGTCTCTCTCTCCTTTTTTTTTTTTTTTTTTACATTATTTGCAGTATGCTACCGTTTAATAAACTCTGACACCATATACGAGCCTACATAATAAAACAGAACAACTCCGGCTTTGCTGACATATGTTTCAAATAAAACCACTTTATGCCACATGCAGGGCTGCTTCATACTTTTTAAATTATTTTATAGGAGCAACCAGGCTTTTTTTCCCTTTTCTGATACATTTTTAGACACAACAATGTAGATTAAAAACAAATGTGAAGACAGGTTTAATACTGAACTAATAATATGTATAAATAATCTATAGAAATATAGTTATCTAAAAATACAGAACTATGAGTGGTAAAGCCGTAAACGTTCTATGTCAATAAAACAAATAAAGAAACAAGAAAAGGAGATTTTAGGACAAACATAAATACAAATAATAGTTGTTATTTTATACAATTTATATATATGCGATTTTTTTAGTAGTTTGTAGTAGTTTGATAACAGACAGATTAAAAAAATATATTTTTTTCTCTGTCAGCCTAAAATGACTGATTAACTGCCATCCTTCCCATAATGGTCTCCATCTTCTTTATGTTTTTAAACGCTTATTCAGGCTGTAAAACCCACTCGTGTTGTTTTTAGGCTTTGCAATCAACACAACGAAACATAACTGTGTAGAAGCCTGATGTCTCTGTTAACACCCGCTCAGTGTGAAGGACATTTGGAGGTCTTTATCTTTAACAAAAAAAAAAAAAAAAAAAAAAAAATCCCACCTCGGTCCCAGCAGCCGCTCGCACCCAGGGGACCTTTTCTCACCCATCTCGACCAAATGATCTTCATTTAACCTTTAATTAGTTTCCACACACACCGCCCACCGACAGGGAGGCATCCTCACACTCTTTCATGATGTGCGTCTGTTTATTCAGAGGCTCAACAGCAGCTGAGGAGAGTTTCTCACACACTGATGAGTATCAGCTCGTTTTGCATTCTTAATCGGTAATACCTCTGCTCTAATTAGAGGTTTGGGCATCCAGACATATTTTGAAACCGTTATAGAAAAAGGCCTATAATTTCCGGGCCTATATAGGGCCGATATGACACAGATATAATAATAGAATATATTTGTGGATTGCCGTTTTGGTAAATTTTTGGGGAGCTTTGTTTAGGATCAGTTCAGTTTTTACTCATAGTTTTGATATTTCCCAGACGAAGAGTAGGGTACATCAGTTTGGTCTGACGTTTTAAGGGTTGTAACCCCACAATAAAACCACTCATGGTTTCCAAAGCAGACTAATAAGAAAGTTATTGTATGGCTCATAATATAATAAATATATACAAAATAATAAATGTCTCTAATGAGTCATTAAGTGAATTTTTCAGCATTTAAAGCGCACCCTTAAGATAAGATAAGATAAGATAAGATAAGATAAGATAAGATAAGATGAACCTTTATTAATCCCCAGAGGGAAATTCAGGTGTCAAAGCAGCAACATCAGCAAAGTATACAAAGATTATAAAAACAATAAATAGAGATATAAAAGATACAGAGTGAATGGGTGAACATAGTGTGTACAGTCCGTCAATAAATACATGTAGTATGTACAATAAATAAATGTAATATGTACATATGTTCAGTCTATAAAGTGGTATATAGGATGTATAGTGTAAAATAAGTGTAAAGTGCGCCAGTGGTTAGAGTCCAAGATGGTTGCAGATAGTGCATGTTTAAATTTAACAGCGTTTTAATATAACTCCATGTCTGAGCTGAGCTGAGCTGAGGAGAGGAGAGAGGGAATGAGAGAAGAGGAGGAGGAAGGGGAGGAAAGGAGGAGGGGTGGTGTAGTAACTTTTGTCGCCATGCAGCTTTTCCACAGGTTCATTCCGTCCTCCAATTGGATGATGAAGCACTCATTCTGGGAGGAGCAGCCCGAGCAGCCAAAAGGGAAGAAAAAAATGTGAAGGGTAGAAAAAAAAAAAAGTCCTCTCTGTGTGTAGACTCATGCTCCTCCAGTCTCACTTTTAGCCTTTCACCAAATGTTCACTGCGGCACTGTGCGCTCTCTCCTCCGGTTCACCGTGGCCAGCTGCGGCTTAGAATAAGACCCAGAAGAGAAGAAGAGAGTTCGACAGAAGCGGAGCACACACACGCTGAAGTATAGTGAGAGTTTTCTGGAGGAGGACGCAGTTTTGGGTCGGTTTTTACGCACATAGCGCAGGATGCAGGCGCGCTACTCCGTCTCCAGCCCCAACTCTTTGGGAGTCGTCCCGTACATCAGCAGCGACCAGAGCTATTACCGGACCGCCGCCGGTGGAGGATACACCGGGATGCCTACACCAATGAGCATGTACTCCCACGCCGCGGCCCACCACGACCAGTACCCGGCCAGCATGGCCCGTGCGTACGGACCGTACACGCCTCAGCACCAACAACCCAAGGACATGGTGAAGCCTCCGTACAGCTACATCGCTCTCATCACCATGGCCATCCAGAACTCACCGGAGAAGAAGATCACCCTGAACGGGATTTATCAGTTCATCATGGAGAGGTTTCCGTTCTACCGGGACAACAAGCAGGGCTGGCAGAACAGCATCCGACACAACCTGTCTCTCAACGAGTGCTTCGTCAAAGTGCCCAGAGATGATAAAAAGCCCGGTAAGGGCAGCTACTGGACTCTGGACCCGGACTCCTACAACATGTTTGAGAACGGCAGCTTCCTGCGGCGCCGGAGGAGGTTCAAGAAGAAGGACGTGCTGAAGGACAAGGACGAGAGGGGGGACAGACAGAGCAACAAGGACACCTCTGTGAGTAGTGAGCAGGACTCTCAGGGGTCTCAGCCGGTAAGGGTGCAGGATATAAAGACGGAGAACGGGACCTCCACGCCGCCACAGGCCGCCGTGTCTCCAGCTCTGAGCTCCACCGTGCCCAAGACCGAGAGCCCGGACAGCAGCAGCAGCAGCATGTCGACCGGCAGCCCGCACAGCGTGCCCTCTACTCGGTCACTCAGCATGGACGCACCAGAGCAGCACCACCAGCACCAGCAGCACCAGGGCTTCAGCGTGGATAACATCATGGGGTCACCGCAGGCCGAGCTCTCTACGCCGCCTCTCGTCGCCTCTTCTCGGACACTGTCGCTCAGCTACTCTCCAAACCAGACAACCGCGTACAGCTCGACCTCCTGTAACCAGAGCAACAACGCGACCTATCACTGCAACATGCAGGCCATGAGTCTGTACGCAGGAGACAGAACGACCGGTGGTCACCTGGCAACGTCCACCGGCAGCACCGTGGTGGAGGAGGCGCTGCCAGACTACTGCGTCACCACGACTACCGCGTCTCCTCTCGGACACAGCAACCAGGACGGACACCACGCAGCGCACCACCAAGGGAGGCTCGCGTCGTGGTACGGAGACCTGAGCCACTTGAGCCCGGTTAGTAGCTACCCGGCGCAGCAGCAGAACTTCCACTCGGTGAGAGAGATGTTCGAGTCCCAGAGGATCGGTGGTTTGAACGGCTCCCCGGTTAACGGGAATAATAGCTGTCAGATGGCCTTCCCATCCGGACAGTCGCTCTACCGCACCTCAGGAGCGTTTGTTTATGACTGCAGCAAGTTCTGAGAGCAGCCAAAACGTTTGTCCTTTTTTTTTTAAATTAATAACTCTTAATATATGTTTTATATATTTTTTTGTATTTTTTATTCTCACTCCGAATGGACATAAGAGACTTTCTGTCGAGGTGCGTGTGTAAACACCGAAAACACGTAAGTTTTCTTCCCTGTTTATATATAAAGATGGCCCCAAATACCATGCTTTTATGATGACCATATACTGTAAATTATAACCTAATATAGTAATTTATTTTTTAGGAAAAAAAGGGAGTGGTTGGATATTGAGGACCAAACACTTTTAAACGTTTTTGTTTCCATTTTTTTTTTTTTTTATTGCTGCCTTTATTTGTCCCAGTTCTTGTATAGAAATAGATATGGGGGGGCTTTGTAGTCTGACTTATTTTATTCATTTTGTCTTATTTGTTTAAAAAAACTATTTTTTGAAGGCATTACAATTTGTTTGTTTAATAAAGTGCCGTCTATTTGAACTTAATTTGAGTGATTTATTAGCAGTGCTAAGGGAGTTTTTTTTTATTATTTTAAGAGATAGATAACCAGGTAGAAGTCAAAATATGTTTGAGGTGTAAAATATTTTATATCATTTTATTTTTAAATTGATGAATGCTCTAAAAATGGTGGCCACTGAGAAATAGTCTTTTATTTATTATTATTATTATTATTATTATTTAAGAAAATAAGCAAACAGTGTGTAGTTTAAGTGGCGTTGTATTTGAGTCTTTTAGTGAATCTATAATTTACTAATTTATGATAATCTTATAGTAATTTATATTAACGTTCATAGGACCTGTTTGGTTCAAGATGGAATATTTTGTTGTACTTATAATTTAAAGTTATGAGACGGGTCTGTGGCCCTACTTTGCGCTGCGGAGGCCAGATTCAACCGCACAACAAGAGATGACCTAAAATATCAAACTGTGAGAGGTGATACAGATTCAAATTCATTTGAACTTTCAGAAGAAAAGCTTCACCTGCAGGTTATGTATTTGTAACATCCGTGCGTAAAGGCAAGCGGTAAATAAACACACATGTGGCAGCAGATGAGCGGTGAGGTCTGATCTCACTAAAGGCCTAGTCAGCAAAACAAATCAGTCATTACGAACCGAGCAGGCTTCCGTCCGACTGCTGTTTGGGAGTGCATGATGGGAGGGTTTGGATGCAAAAAAAAGAAAGAAAGAAAGAAAGAAAGAAAGAAAGAAAGCTGCAGCTGCATTTGTTTTGGATGTCTTCAGGGGACGTTTAGCTGCACGAGCAGACCGGAGCAGACCCTGAAGGCCGCAGAGATGCATGATGGGACGGTCTGATTGACATGATGTGTGAGGTGGAGAGATGGTGCAGCAGCCTGCTCTCTGCAGAATATTACAGCAGCAGCACTGACCTGTTGGGACTGATTGAAACATGCTGCTGTCACATGTTTATGCATTTTTTATTTCAGTGCTTCCTTGGTGACGTGCCCCCCTAAAAAAAAGACCCAGATTATTATGACAATCAAAACTTTTCCATTTTTCTAAATTTGTATACGTGCAGGCACATCCACATGACAGCGTGCATGTCCAGTTTCATATTCATTCTTATCATTATTAATATTATAGTACTATTAAATTCAATATTCTGTAATATTTTGGATGAAAAAACAATTAGAAAAAGTTATTATTATTATTATTATTATTATGAATAATTCAATAGACTGAACTGGTTTGGCCCACGCAATAATATTTAAATATTGTATTTAAATAATAATATACTTATCTCTAATAGGTGACGTGATACTCATAATCAATTATATATATAAAATATTCACATATTAAAAGAAAATATATAAAACCATTCTGAGAATTACATTAAATTCAGCAATAAAATTAATACAAATATGATTATTAATAACAATAATTACAATAACAATAATAATAAAACATGATACTCAGAATCAATTATATTTAAAATATTCACATATTAAAAAAATAGATAAAACTTCTGAGAATTACATTAAATTCAGCAATAATATTAATACAAATATGATTATTAATAATAACAATAATTACAATAATAATAATAATAAAAAACATGATACTCATAATCAATTATATATACAATATTCACATATTAAACAATATATATAAAACTTCTGAGAATTACATTAAATTCAGCAATAATATTAATACAAATATGATTATTAATCATAACAATAATTACAATAATAATAATAATAATACATTAGAAGTCAATGTTGTTTCCAGGTTGGACAGTTAGGATGTTAACTAAGAATAACCTGATTTTGTTTGGTGTTTGTTTGCGCTCTTGGAGCCTCTGATCCAGCAGCCTGACAGTAAAACCCCACCTGTGTGTGTGTGTGTGTGTGTGTGTGTGTGTGTGTGTGTGTGTGTGTGTGTGTGTGTGTGTGATTGAGTGTGTGTGTGTGTGCTTGCACAGCCGAGCAGGCGGTGGAAGCGTAAACGTAACTGTCAGCTTCAGGCCTGTGTGTGTGGATGAGATTTTAATGAGTCAGTGAAACTAAAACGTCCAAACTGTCCCCTGCAGGGCCACCAGTCAGTCAGATGAGTCAGACCCATAAAACTAATGTAAACAATGCGCTCTGCAGTAGCAGCACCTGAGGGGGTTTAATCGAAGATTTACTGCAAAATGGCATTAAAAAAATCACATCATCATATGCACAGAAAGCTGCCTAATAACAATAATAATAAAGTAGATTATTGCTTCTAAACAAACGTCTTTGTGATTGATGCGGCACTCGAGGGTCAGGAAGGAAAACGCAGTCAGCTGAGAATCATTTTTCATTGTAAGGACAAGACAGGAGGAGGTGATGGGGGTCAATGGAGAGGATGTCAACAATGCACTTTAGGAAAGGACGGCGAGAAAGGCTGCAGTAAAGCCTGTCACTAGCTTATCTAAAGCACCTAAAGCTGCAGCCGGACGACTCACTGGTGTGTTGTTGTTGAGGAGGACTCTGCAGAAAACTGGAAACAAGCTGCCAAAACAGGCGCAATAAAAGCGCACTGAAACGTGCCATCATGTTGTGTTGTTTGAGGTATTTTAATGTTCAGTTAATTGACACCAGTTTCAAATATACTTCGCCTCGAGGGATCCCGGTTGTGTGTGAGCCTGCAGAATGAATTCACAACTATGATGAGCATCACAAAGATAGATGTCTTATTAATATCCTGCTTATAGTGAGGTGTGAAGCAACCTGAAACACACATCTATCATGTATTAAATGTTTGGCAGATACTAAAGAGGAAACATATCTTAGATTCACTGAGAAGGGACTATTTTCTTGCGCGTCACTAATTTGGATTTTTGGCCCAAATTACTTAAAAAATTACCAGAAAAATGAAAGTCGTAATTATGTTCTTTAAAAATTGGAATGATCTTTAAAATTTGGAGTCACTAGTGAGAGAGATCAATCTAGGAGGATGACTAGTAGAACATGACAAGCACCCACATTTTTTTCATCACAACTGACAACTCAGAAATCAATGTGAAACGTATATTTACTTTTCCTTATTATGCCATATCTTTTTATTCTCACCGAAGCACCGCTGAATTTAACCTGTTTTTTCATGCGATATATAACAGCAACACTATATGGATTTGTTATAGTTTATCGTATTTTGTGCAGCTGTAGCCAAAATGAAAAATATGAAAAGTTCACGCGGATATCACTGATATATAATAGTCATAAATTATATATTTTTGCGTCCAAAGCTGGAAGGAAATCCCAAAATATGAAATGTAATCTTACTTGTGAGGTCAAATATATATAAAAATATGCATTATATATATACAACATTATAAAAAAAGACATTCTAACAGTATAAAGAGATTACAGACTGAAGGCAGAAAATGTTTGGCCGCTTCAAACTAATAATGAAGGCCTGATTAATTAGGATATATTTTCTGAGTAGTTCAGCTCAGCTCAGTCTGTTGTGTCTCACGGGAGCAGATGATTCCACTCTGAGTTTTCTGCCTCATATGTTGCTTTTTGAGTTTTCGTGTCCTGAAAAAAAAATCTATGAAGTCCTGCTGATCTAAATTCTTGATCTGGTTTACAAAGCAAAGCCTTCAGAGGTGTGATGTCCCACATTTAACACAAGCGAGGTGAAATAAAATGTTAACTATGTCGAATTGTTTTATGCGTCACTGACTGTTTGCTGATATCTGGATGGATTCTCTTTAAAAGAAAACTTCACGTTTCCATCATCCAAAAATATACAGCCTGAATTATTGTTCACTTTTTGAGTTCATTAATCTTTAGTGAGGCTTTTGTAAGCTTTTATTATTTTTATTTCTATATTGTGACAACACGTCTCTCTTATGTGTATTTGGGAGAGCTGAGGAGTTAGATTGCTGTTATTTCTTCCAGGGTTTTCTAGCACATAACCTCCAGCTGAAAAATGAAAAAAATAATATTGTTATTTTTAATTAAGCATGATATTTCGCCAATAAGGCCTCTTATATGAAATTATGAAAACATCAGATTTTTGCTTTTATAATTATAATACATTATTATACATTATTATAAAACACAATTTAGATTCCTTAGAGTATAGTTTTTATGACAATCAATCAAAGTATGTGTTTTACAGTAAACAAGTCAGTCAAAATGTTCTCACAAGCATTAATACAACACTAACTTATGTTTTAATATTGCTGCTTTGAACAAAAGGCGCAGCTGTTCTTCCTCCTGCAGGTTTCATTTAAGGGCCTATTTGTCCTTAAACTAATCCTACTCACTGTCCATTACATCTGACAGAAAAACACAGTAATATTATGATCTTACAAGGACTTAAAGAATCAGGAGTTTAAATCGACCGTTTCATCTCTTTAACATGTTTGTTTAGCTGCATGAAAGTTTTTTTTTTATTTCTTTATATTGGTGGTCCAGGTCCAGAAGAGCTTGACTTTGTGAGAGAGCCAACAGTATATAAACGTGATCACGAGGCTCCTCTAATTGTTGTTGATCGGTGCTCGGTGCACCTGCGAGAGGCTGCAGGCTCACTGTGTGTTTCACTGTGTGTGTGTGTTTCAGAGGCCAAACAGCCTCAGAGACACATCTGGTTCCAATCCAGACTATAGTTCACACACACGAGCACAGAGAGACTTTAAATGTCCTGTAGGTGTTGTCTCAGAGAGAGAAACACTCCTCAGACTGCTCACTGAGACCCGCAGGGCTCCGGACAAAGTCAAGGTCAAACAGCTCGACCCCCAAATAACACCAGAGGGTGAAAAGTAACGAAGTACTTTTACTCACGGTCTGTACTTAAGTACAATTTTGAGCTTAGTATTTCTTCTCCTTTATATTATGGTCATACTATATATTGTTTTCTCCACTTTATGACAGATTTCCTTACTTTATAAGTTAAGATTTTAGATATAAAATATAAGAAACACTCATGAATAGGATGCAATGCTTTAGATTAAACTACCCAATATTATACAGGGTATAGTTAAAATTAGCTACAACATTAAAATACATGCTTAAACTCTACTGCATCAATCTCCTAACAATAATCAATGATACAATATATTAAATAATACCACAAAGGAGCCATTTTGCTGTATAATAAAACTTAAAATAAATTAATAATATATACAAATAATTTAAAAAAGTACTCCTCTATTGGCTATATAGGCTAAATTAAGGATCTGAATACTAGTAAATTCCCCAAATCCTGCTACACAAATACATCCATCATCTAATGAAGTTTCACGGATGATAGGCCCAAGAGATATTATCAAATATAATGAATAATACGTATTATAAAGTGTGTATCAGGCTATGTGCATTAATAATCCAGAGGGATGTCAAACACATTAAAAAAAAAAAAATACTAAAATTGTATTTTTAATTACAGTCACGGATTTATTTTTTTGCAAACAAGACACGAGTGAAAAAAATGTTTAAAGATGAAAGAAAATGTTTGAATTGTCGCCTCACAGCAGTTTAAAGACTTCCCTCTGGAATTCAAATGTAAAATGAACCGCAGTGCGTAACGTGCGTAAAACCAAGTGGAGGCAAATATGTTGCTTGTTTAAAGAGAAAGAAAACATCTCAGTAGGTTTAATTATCTTCAGTATAAGATGGGAAGTGTTTTCACCGTATCAGTGTTAAAAAAAAGGTCCGGATCCAGGCAGCCAGTCTGGGCAGACAAGAGGCGTTTGAGAGCCGGACTCTGGGACTCCGGCCCCCGGGAAAAACGCACTTCCTGCCGAATACAAGAGCGCAGTGTGCTCGCTAATAAAAAGCCTGGAAAGCCGGAGAGAGCAGAGAAACGACAGGAGCTCAGCCAGCCGACCTCTGCTCAACCTGGGCAACACACACACACACACACACACACACACACACACACACACACACACACACACACACACACACCTGCATTTGAATCCTGGATGAAGACTTGCTGCTGCTTGCTGCCCTCAGTAGGCCTAAAAGGGATGAAACACAAATCATACAAACAAAAACACACAAAGAGACCTCCATCTTAATATCAACATGTATATTAACATCATTTATCACAGCATTGTGTAGCATCATAAAAAAAAACATTAGGGCACAACATGTGAAAAGACCAGTCTTTATTGTACCAAACAGCACATTTGTTCATTTATATCATCGTCAGTCTATGAATAAACCCGTTGATTCCTATTTTCCAACATTAAATCTTCATATTTGTATTTATTTATATATTCTGTCATTTCATCCCCTGACATCTAAATCAATTCAACCACAATCAAAAGAAACAAAGACATAAATAAACTCTTAATCCTTTGCCATCTCTATAAATTAGGTCATGATCATTGTGGGAATACAAAAGGCATCTCTGTTATGTGATAACAAAACAAAATGAAAATGACACTTGATGCTAGAAATAGACACAACACACAAAGGCAATCAAAGGTTAAGTCAACCCGCAAATAACAAAGAAGAAAAGACACAATTACTTCATTTGGAAAAGTCATAAAGACACATAAAAAAAGACAACATGTTCCTTCCTCTGTTGGTAGGACACCGGAGTGTTAAAATGTTTCCGTCCCGGGTGGAATGACTGATTTGGACTTAGGCGTTTGGGTTTTTCTTCATTAGCTGGATGTCTGCGTCCACCATCTCCTTCACCAGCTCCTGCAGAGAGACACCACGGTCACAGGTTAACACTTAGTTTCAGAAAGGAAGGTTTTTGAAGAATGACTGATTATTACGGCTGAATATTAAACCTCTATATATTTTTTTTTGCACTGACCAGAATGTGTTCGTTGTACTAAATATGGAAAATATGTGAAGTACCGAAAAGTGGCATCGAATGTCAGGTCAGATTTGGAGTCTTGTTTGCTTATTCTGTGATCACTTTGTTCCAGATTTCATTCAAAATGTTGCTAATTTTATTTTATTTATGTAAAGTTCTTGTTTGGCTGCTTGTGTTTGGACAACTTTTAACATTTGAGAACTTTGGCTTTTTTAGTTTTATAGAAAACTGTATATATTTCTCAAAAAAATGATACTTGTGGTATCAGCATCAAAACTCAGGCCTCATATTAACAGTAACCCAAACACTATTCATGTTATTGTTTTACTAAATTCTGTTGTCCATACTAATGCTTACAAATAGTAATAGTAAAAGATGTAGAGCTCCAACGATTAATCGATTAGTTGTCAACTATTACATTTATCGATAATTATTTTGATAATTGGTTAATCGGTTTGAGTCATTTTTTAATAGAAAAATAAGTCTAAATTCTCTGATTCCAGCTTCTTAAATGTGAATATTTTCTGTTTTTTTTTTTTACTCCGCTGTGA
This sequence comes from Sebastiscus tertius, assembly GCA_916701665.1. Lineage (NCBI taxonomy): Eukaryota > Metazoa > Chordata > Actinopteri > Perciformes > Sebastidae > Sebastiscus > Sebastiscus tertius. Next base: position 35,657 of record CAKAOH010038898.1, read on the forward strand.
CAGTAATCTGATTATCTTTGAGTTGTGGACAAAACAAGACATTTGAGGACGTCATCTTTGGCTTTGGGAAACACTGATCGACATTTTTCACCATTTTCTGACATTTTATAGACCAAACAACTAATCGAGAAAATAATCAACAGATTAATCGACAATGAAAGTAATAGTTAGTTGCAGCCCTAAAAAGATTTAATTCAAACCAAAATAGTTATTTGACTCTTAGAGACTTTTGTCTGGTATAATTCAAAACAGTTGAACATAGTTAATAACATCAGTTTGATTTTTTTTTTTTTTTTTAATATGTGACTTACTTTGAATACTTTTACCTTATCTTGAGATGTATTGGAAACATATTTTGTTTTATTACTTTTATTAAATTCCATGCCTTCCACCATGAAGTTTTGTTTAAAAACCTTTCCAATAAAAGGAAGCAATATTATATTCTTTCCCATGATTCACATGATTTCTCTCTAACACATAAAAGTAGGCATGTACTTGTACTTGTTGCGAGCTTGTTGGGTTCCTGTTGTTTCTTATACATGGGCCTCAGTAGTCTGCTCACAAAGGCTACACTCAGTCACTATACAAGTAATATCACATCCTTCATCTCACTATCCCACCCACATACTCTGCTAACCCCACCCACTTTCTACTACCCGTGGCTATATTACAGTATATTTCATCAAATCATTCCATGTCTGTATATATGTGTGGCTAAAATATCCTCATTCACATCATCGTATTGATTTCAACCACATCATCCAGCTCTATCAAGATGTGTGACACGCACCTCAAAAGTGACCTTTGGCTTCCAACCCAACCTCTGGTAGGCTTTGGTGCTGTCGCCTTGTAGGTAGTCCTGTTAGAAAGAAAGAAAGAAAAGAGAGAGAGAGAGAAAGAGAGAGAGAGAGAAAGAGAGAGAAAGGGAGAGAAAGGGAGGGAGGGGAAAATAGAGAGAAGAAAAACAAATCATCAGTCATGTCTGATCTGATGTCGACGAGGAGGAGGATCCTGCAGCCAGCTGATGTGTCGCTCGCACATAAAGACACACTGGATTCAACTCAATGTCCAAACTTGACGTCTTCAACAGGATGCAAGGGATGGAGGGTGATGATTACTCTCACACACACACACACACACACACACACACACACACACACACACACACACACACACACACACACACACACACACACACACACACACACACACACTATCTCCCCTCTCTCGGGTAAGAAGGGAGGTCACAGAGTCTCGCCGGCCATCAATCCCCCCTCTCGGCTCCCCACCACTGATCTGTCCAGACAGCCCCCGTCGGTGCCAGAGGATGATGAATTGTGGGACTCTGGTGGCGTGGGGGGGGGGGGGGGGGGGGGGGGGGGGGGGGGGGGGGGGGGGGGGGGGGGGGGGGGGGGGGGGGGGGGGGGGGGGGG